>VZRW01013126.1:444052-618398 GCA_013398125.1 Aegotheles bennettii
CAGAATCCTAGGGGTTGGAAGGGACCTCGAAAGCTCATCCAGTCCAACCCCCCTGCCAGAGCAGGGTCACCCAGAGTCCATCACACAGGAATGCATCCAGGCGGGGTTTGAATGTCTCCAGCCAAGGAGACTCCACAGCCTCTCTGGGCAGCCTGGTCCAGTGCTCTGGCACTCTCACAGGAAAGAAGTTCTTCCTGATATTCACACGGAACCTCCTGTGCTCCAGTTTGCATCCATTGCCCCTTGTCCTATCATTGGTCAGCACTGTAAAAAGCTTGGCTCCATCGTCCTGACCCTCACCCTTTACATATTTGTAACCATGGATGAGGTCACCCCTCAGTCTCCTTTTCTCCAAGCTAAAGAGCCCCAGCTCCCTCAGCCTTTCCTCATAAGGGAGATGTTCCACTCCCTGGTCTCTGAGGGCCTGGGAGCTGGGCCTTCCCGCTCACGAAAATGTGGGTCCATAAACGAGCCCAGGGCTTCTGGAAAGAGGGATTTGTAATGAATGCATCTCCTGGTGAAACACGGGCCCAGCAGCTGCTGTCGATGGGGTGGCAGGTGGCTGTGTGCCCAGGAGAAGGGGCCCGGGGCTGTTCCTGGCCACAATTCCCTCCTCGAGTGCTCAGGCAGCGGGGCCTTGGCCCGTGCAGGCCATTGCATTGCTGTAATTTACCCTTATTATGGTAAAAAAAATGACTCTGTGTCATTGAAAGCTCACACTAAAAATAAACCCAACAAATAAAAGCAGCGCCAGGGCACACGCTGAGTTTGAAGCGGAGCTGCTGTCACTTCACATCCCCTCGCTGCAGCCCCTCACGGGATGGAGCTGCTGGGCTGTGTCAGGGCTACTCAGTTGCCATCCCAATCCTGCTGCTCCTGCATCTCGTTCCTGAAGCCTTTCCCTGGGCACATGCGGTTTTATAAAGCTGGTGACAGCGGCTGCTGCTTCTGTGAACTGATTTCATCCCTCTGGCGACTGCTTCATGAGCCCCAGAAGAGCAGGGACACCACAAATGATACAAGTGCCACCCATTCAGGTTTAAAATGGCACTGGAGACATAAAACAACATGAAATTCTGAGAGTTTCAGGACTCTGTACACCAGAAACAAGGCACAAAACATATTCAAAACCTTAGGATTTAAGATTAGAGGGAGTTAGGAGCAAGTTTTCCTTATTTACTTATTTATGTAGCTCATTCCCTTTTCTGCTAGATCACAGCTGCATAAAGCAACACATGAGCAACAACATGAAAAGTTCTCCTTTCTGTGGCCACATAAGCTTCTGCTGGCAGCCCATTACAGGTACCCCGAAGTGCAGCTTGCCCTCTCTCTCTGTTCTGCTCAAGAAAGCGGTGACAGTGCAAGTCCTGAAGGTCATCTAGAAGCAGAGCCCCCATCACTGGGGCCTTCACGTGCAGCTAAGAGGCTTTGTCTGATCATTTTCCCCAAACAAACTTTCTCCTACCCCAGCTGTCCAATATGCCACAAGAACTATTTTTCAAGAGCAGCATTTTCCTCGACTGCTGTTCCCAAAAGCACTCCACCTGAGAGGGAGAAGCTGGTTCACACCATTCATAACTCATAAATCGAACACATCAGCTGAAGGACCACCTTGTCCTGTGGTTGTACTCTCAGGTGACAGGCACCTGGAGTTCTTCCCCTGCTCAGAGCAATAGCTTTCCTTCCGACTCAACATGTGATTCAGAAGAGAGGACTCTGCAGTCAGTGTCACTTTTGCAAGGGGAGCATCCCAGCCAGGCTGTGCTGAGAACACTTCAGTGGGGTTCACACTTGTATTTTTGGTCAATCCCAGTACTAGAAACTGGCAGATGAAGCCAGGCAGGATGCAGCCCTGTTCAGGTTCCAGCTGACTGAAGCAAAAAACAAACACCAAAAAAACACCCTTTCACTTGTTTAAATTTCTGTTCCATTTATAAGTCTGGCAGTGGTAGCTGCAGAGACACCATTAGCCAGCTACCATAATCCTGCTAGGTCTGCCCCTGGCATGCACTGGGGCACATTCCAGGTTTAATGCACAAAGACCGTTCTGTCACCAACGTCTTCCAAAGTACGTTTACAGAGGAGACTGAAGGCTCAGTTGTGGCACAAGTACTAGATTTTACCTAAGTCGCTCTGGTGTTGACAGCAATTTATGACAGAGTGCAGCTGAAAACTGGACCAGCAGCCCCCAGGGATCCCGGGATTAATGTTCACTCCAAGCGCCAGCCTGCACGGATGCCTTCTTGCTGCCTCCAGCACCTGTACCACTGCGTGTGCTACCTGACTTAAAGCTATGTCTGCCCACACCATGGTCACTTTTTCATGTGCCTGTGTGAACCTGGCTCTGGCCTCTCAAACTGGCAAAGGCCCTGATGTGAAGAGGAGACAGCAGACTGACAGGCAGCTGCACCTCCAGTGCCCTTGAATCCCTGTAAGATGAGACACATGTGAGCATAAGCATCCAGTAAATTTTCACACCCAGGGAGTAAAGAGACTGACAAGCTCTGAGGTAACAAAAAGAATAGCATGTGTAGCATTATCTTTAAAGCTGCCACCCCAAGAAGTGGGGAGAGAGGACAGATGGGAAGAAATTTGCTTAGTGGTGGTGGGTAAAAATATGTACCATGGGGAAAGAAGGATGGAGAGCACAGCTGATGGAAGTCAAGCTGGTTAAATGAGGAAATAATGGCAAATGAGCAAGGAGGAAGCAGAGAGGGAAAATTAAATAGGGTATAAATGTTGCTGAGAGAAAGGAAGAAAGGAATAATGGGAGGAAAAGACTGAAGTGTATTAGATTACAAAAAAAATACCATCTTAACTGTTAAGGGGAAGGGAAAAGGAAGGAGAACATCACACACTGAAATTTTGTTATGCTTGAATACCACAGACATTGAAATCAGGATGATCTCAGTATTGAATGGGGATGTCAAGTGACCTCCTTGCTGACTGGGATTTGGAAAGGTAGCTGCGTGAGGTTTAAGAATCTCATGTGAATCTTTTGTAAGTGCTTGCAGGAAAGAAGTAGCCTTTCTTTAACTTCAGAAGTAGAAATTACTGATTTGAAACACTGGAGTTACTCACTGTGGGGCAAAAGTATCCTTATTATTATTTATTAATAGTGTCACCCATACTAGAACTGCAGTAAAATTTGATGTGATACCACTGTATCCTGTTCTGCACAGGAGTTAGAAGTTGTCCCTGGACCAAGTGGAGTGCTCTTTCTCTACATCACTCAGTTCAACACAGGGGAAAAATTGGTTATTTGTCTTTTTCTGAGACTCTTTTGAACAATCCAGACCCAACAGTTTAAGCAACTTCTGCATCATGCTGGCGTGAACTCTATCAAAGCAGCATCCAGTGATCAAAGAAGAACTGTGGCCAGGATACATTGCACTTGGCTTCAGCTACTTTGGACCCTGTCCCCACCTGTGAAGTCCATGGTGGCATCTAGGGATTCAAAACCCCACCAGGGCTGGTTTGGAGGGTGCAGCAGAGGGGCCAGTGGAGAAGGGGTAGTGCATCTAAGTGCACTTTCCTTCCTGAGGAGCTTTCAGTTTAAACAGGCAGGCAAGTGAGAGGAATGTGGTAGACCCAGAGGAAGGTACTACAGAAAGAATTTATTTTCATTTTCCTATGTTGCTTCTTTTAAAGTAATAGCAGAAAAGGATTGTATTCATTGATTTCACAGAGCTAGAGAGGATGTGGAAGAGGAGTGAAGGGGGAGTCCAGGGGATATTCATCACGATGTGAAAGAAGGTGCAGATGTTGGAGTCACAAAAGGAAGAGCACCAGATCTCATGAGGAAATGAAGAGTGGGCAGAGACAAGAGGATGAATGGAAGGGAAGTCTCATAATTGTTTTTCTAACCATTGGCTTGAATATGTGAGGGTATGTGGAGTGACCCACAACCTCAATGCCCTGACATGGTGACTGGCAGGTGGAACAGAAACAGGAGGATTTGGGAGATGGTTCTGGACAGTGAGTCTGGAGGCCAGAACCTGGAGATAAGCAGTGCTTTGGCATCCGTCCCTTGCCAGGTGGTTCTTGTGCATCTGACAAATCTTGCATTTCAGATCCCTTCCCACAGGCTGTCATATTTCTTTCCATTTGGACCTTCTGAGTGGCAGAGTCGTGAGAAGTTGAGATACCAGCGCTGCAACTCAATATTACAAAGGGGGCGGAGGGGGAAATTCCAGGCAGTACTGGCTCCCAGCTGGAGCTCTTTGTGTTCAGCATTCGTGGCCTGTGCCCAGCCCACAAAGTGCTCACAGCCTCCTTTTCCTCTTCAGAAACTGCTTACTTTTGAAGGGGTGGGTGAGATTGGCCAGATTTGCTAACTTCTTGGCAAAGATGCATCCTTTGAAGGGCAGAGCCCCGGTTCCTGTTGGTGCTGTCACAGTGTGATTTCTACAGCACTCTGCACAGCATGGTGTGGCAAAGGCAAAGGCAGTGCCCATGCCACATTCCTTTCTCCCTTGTATCTCCAACACTACAGTGTAACGATGCTACCCTGCAGTAAAACTGATGGAAGAGCAGGATCCAGACCAAGCTCTGTGCCACCATTTGTTTCCACCCTAAAGGTCAGCGCCTGGAAGTTTTACTCAACTGGAACAGCCAAGACCAGGCACATGAATCTCCGTCCCTCCTACACTTGGTGCAGGAACAGCATGAGCATGAAGCAGTTGGGGATGTTGACAGAGCTTTGTGTGTGCTTTGTACTTCTGGACCACTGAAAAGGCTGCTCTCCATCCCAGCAGAAGGGAAGGAGCCTGCCCACGTTCACTGTTTCACAAGGGAGGGCTGGGGCAGGCCTCCTCCTCTCAGCCTTGATTACATTTTCTGTGTGATCAAGAGGAGCCTTGTATCAGTGGTGGGCTATGTTTGGTAGCCTTGGACACATGGGCAGGGCTGTGGGGAGCTGGAGACCATCTCTGCTGTGGTGTTGCTGGGGCAGGGGCTGATGGCCGTGGGGGCTGATACGGGGTTCTGGGCCGTGGGCCGGTCAGGGGAGACCAGGGGCAGGCAAGGACAGCCAGACCTGTGGGGAACCTCGGGGCTTGGGCAGAGCAGCCAGGGACCCAAGCCAAGCCCTGACTCAAGAGGAAATACTGGTTTGTTAAAAAAAGAGCATGGTAGTGACAGTCTAGTACCTCGCTGCTTGTGGTCTGCAAGCAAGCCAGCCCTTGGTGCAACATGGTCCTCAAGCGCACGGAAATAATTAACAATTGTTCCTTTGTATCTCAGCCAGCACTGGAGGTACCTAATTATGGGCATTGTTTCTGTAAGAAACACCAAATAAATGTCCCTTTTCATTCCCAGAAGGGGGTAAAGAGCCATGAGTACAAAAAGCATCAGGGCCAGCGATGTGTTAGTGTATGCAATTGTCCCTTACAGCTTTGTAAGCTGGTGCTAACTGGACTGGAGCCAATGGAGTTAAAACACCTGAGAGAAGAAACAGGTTCCTAACTGGAAGGAGAAGAAAAATTCTCTGTGCATGACTGATTAGAAACATTTTTACCCAACGTGATTATTTCAGTATGTACAAGGAGTCACAAGACTTTTAAGGGAGATGTTGGCAGCTATTTGAGAAGTCCAGCGGTCGAAGTTTAGAAAACTATAAAAGCACAATTTTGCTGGAGCTGACAAGCATCTTTGCATATTTTAGAGAAGGTCCCAAAGAGGGAAACTGAGTCCCAAACATCACACCCCCTAGGGGGGTCTTCACATCCAGTGCTTCCAGCAGCATAGCAGTGACACAAAAGCGTACCTTACAGAATGAATGCTCTCAAAATCCAATTAACAGGTTTGGAAAACAACAGAAGAAATCACTGGGCCGCCTGTCTGGAATGAGACACCTCAATATAAAAATGTGACTGGGTAAAATCTTACTTGTTGAACTGGGTTTCTTTTTTCCTGATTAGGGTATCAGAAAATGAACCAAAAGTTATATGGTAAGCCTTGAAAGCTTAGCTAAAGAAAGAGAAAAGAGTAAGTACTGGAAGGCCAGTTTTTTCACAAATGCCACTACTTGCATTCCATGGACACAGTCACACTTGTGTATCTGTGGCCCTGACAGTGTGCCAAAATTCATCTTTTTATTACTGACATTTTCGTTATAGGGAATGAGTTTGGACAAAGCAGAGTTTGTATCCCTGTTGAAACTGTTTAGCCCACTGACCAACATGAATGAAGACATCAAAGAGTGCTTCTCTGGAAAGCCATCGGAATAGAGGACAGAGGTTCTCCTCTTTCTTCTGGCTTTACACAGTATAGTCTAATATACACCCAAATCCTTACGTAAATCTTGTCCAAAATGCTTCTAATCAGAAAAGAAAACAACAACCATGTATTTCTCACACTATAAAAAAGACCACCTTGGGAAAAGAACAATGCAGTCACAGAGTGGTATGGTGTCTGTTAAGAGGGTTCACATTAAGCAAGCGTTAGCTGTTCAAAGAATTAACTGAAATGGGGCAGTAAGTGAGGGTCTGTTCCTTGTCACTGAACTCAGGGCTAGAGCAGAGAGCAGAGAAAGAAGTAAGTTATAAATTTTTTAGCAGGGACATAAAAAAATGTCTTCACTGTCCCCTTGTCTGGAGTATTTTCTTAGAAAGTGGGTCAAAATATCAGTGGTTGCTTTTTTCAAGTTGTCTCTCCAGTCATAGAATGAATCAGTAGCAGAACATGAGAGAGACCCAAGATATGGACCAGAAGGGACTCTTAACATTGCTGGAACTATTTTTTTTGTAACAACATATGTATTTGGCCAGATATATGCTATTCACACTCTTTATATATTCCTTTGCATTTTATTTGTGGCTAACTGGTAAGGTAAGAATTAATGCTGTTATTTTTAACATGCGTACTTCAAGAGGGTAAAAGCGGTCTCACAGTCTTGTGTGCCTGGGATAAATCGTTCTCTGATTAGTTGTGACCAAACCCAGAAGAATGATACATAAAATCACTTCTTTATTACCCCTATAACAATGCATTAACTGTTTGCTAGGTGCTGACAGAGTCAGACCCCTGTGGCCCTTCTTTTGGTTTGTCACAGAGTGCTGGCTTCAAACCAACAAACAGGAACGTAGTGGAGCTTGTCAGAGAGGAACTTGGGTGCCAGTGATGGGGAAATGACAGAGTACACATTTCCTTGGGACTGGAAAGAGGCAACACTGCAGTAAGAGCAAAGGGGATTGCAGGAGGACAGGTTTTAGTTACCCAGAGGATCGTTGGGTAACATTTCCTGGAAGGCTGATCCAAGGGAGAAAAAACAAAAAGAGAATTTGAAAAGAAATTATGTGACATGAAAGGAATGATATTAAAGGTGCAACTGCAAAATTTCCAGGTGCAGAAGATGGTCAGGAAGCAGAGTAAGTGATCGACTTGGTTAAGCCTCTTTGATCCCAAACATAGGAGGAAATTATACAGGAAATAGAAACTATATCAGAGCACCAAAGAAGGATTTTCAACAGCACTCAGGAGCAACATCATAAAGGCCAATGAGATGTTAGTCCTAGCAACCATTGCTTGTGAAAGCATTCTATCAGTGCATTAATAATAGGAAAAACAGGGTTAGTGAGCTAGTCAATGGAAGAGTAAGTCTATGAACAGTTGATATTGAAAGAGCTTATTTAATGCTTTTTGATAAAAAGTGACTGACAGTTAAGATCCATAGCAAAGAAATGGGTCTATACAAGGTGGTGTTTTCTTTAATAGTCTAGAAGATGCAATAGAGAGATTTCCATGAAGCTGAGGGGAAATAGAAATAGAGAGATTAGAAATTAAAGTTATCTCCAGAGACGGTCTTGATAAAATAAATAAATTATCTGTGGGAAAAAACAGTTTAATTCAACAGGGAAAAATACTGCATTTGCAGGGGACTCATTGGTTTTGAAAATACAGGGTAAGGAATGCTAATGCAGAAGGAGGTGCAAAGCTTAATGGAATCAACAATAGTGTACTGTTGCTGAAATGGACACACAAGGTATAGACACAAGTGTATAATCTGTAAATGCATGAAGTAGATCCTGATGTTGAAAGGCTGGAGGAGAGCCATGAAAATTATCAGAATTCTAGGAAACACGACATGGAAGTGAAGATAGGAAAAAAATGGGATCTTTTAGCATAATAAGAGAGGATGGGAAGGAAGGACCAGAACAGTCTTCAAATACATAAAAGGCTGGTACAAAGAGTTAGAGAAATTTTAAAGGGACAGCCAAGCACTGGTGTAAGAAAGGCCACTGATAAGCCATAGCCTCAGGGAAAAACAATCCCAAATATGTATCTTCAACCTCAGTGACTGGTTTTAACAAACTCATACTCTCAAGGCTCTTGCCATAATAAATGAAGGTATGTTGGGTCTTTTTGGTTTTGTTTTGTTTTAAAAGGCAAATTTGCAGTGACATTTCTGATACCCTCATTTCTGGCTTCCGTAGGCTCCAGAGAACAGATCTGCTAACCACAAATCTGTTGGAAACAGATTTGCTGTATTGCAGACCTATAACTTCCCTGAGTGTAACTGAGGTTGTTACCACTTTTCATTGGTGCAGCCCCCTGCTCCCATTAGACTCCCCAGCAGCAAAGGACCACCAGAGAATCTGGCCCAAAATGTTCAGTATTTATATTTGTGTTTTACAGTCTCTACATGACTATTGAAACAAAAATCTTTTCATGGTTAGCTGTGAGTAAAGATTTGTTTGGCAGCACTCGTGCCATCATGCTGGAGTGTTTGACTATAGCCTTGGTGACACAATTGGCCCATGTGTGCGAGGAAGTGACAGCATCAGCTAAGCCTGTCCCACCACTGACCCTACCAACAAGTCTGACAATTTTGGAGACTATAATCACTTGATCATCTTTGTCAGATGCTTTCACTGACTCATGGGTTATAGACTATGAGGTAGTGTCTCTGCTTTCTGGTTCAAATTAGCCATTGGGGTGGCTGAGCCAGATGGTTAGCAGAAGCATCTGCTGAATTCTGGTGGTTAATCTCTTTGAATCCCACCCTGCTCATCGACCAGCCTGTTTTCCTTTCCTTCAAGGATGTTTCTGAAGAACTGTCTCTTCTAGCCAGGCAAACAGCAGTTGTACAGAAATCCCTATGGCTTGGACAGAAGGGCATGCTTTTGTAAGCATGCTCTGCCTTTCACACCAGGATGTTAAACTCACTGAGTCAAACAGGGAAAGATATTTCATCAGACTTACAGAAAGTTCCTGTCACCACTTCAGAGCGAGCACTGTTTCAGCTATTGGGAGAACAAGAACTGAAGGACAGGAAGAAGGAAAAAGAAGCAGATATATAGGAGAAAATTGATTAACCTAGTTGTGTTTTCTGTGTCACACATACAGGGACCTCATCCAAAATGATACATATGGTTTATTCTCCCTGATGGTGACTGAACCAACGTTCATTTAAATGCAAACCTGTATCAGGCTTTCAGTGGAATCAGGCAGACACTTCCAGGACAAAGTCTCAACTGGCCTCGAGCTACTTGGGATAAAGTTTGCTTTTTTCCATTCCCAACATCACCTCTGCCTTGAATACCTGGGGATGTTTCTGGTTGCCTGCTGGCAAAACGGCACTGGAAAGAAATTTGTTAAATTAGCACTTCTTGCCGCCAGAAAACTTTTTGACTGCAAGGTGGAAATGTGAGAAACCTCCCACTCTGCACACGGGGCTAGCACATTGGGCTGCTACGCTCCACTGGAAAAAATGTGCTGTAATTTTAAACAGAAACCACAGAGGTCTGACAAAGCCCGTAGGAGACTCCTGGAACTTTTAACAAAATAGTTATTATATTTCTAAGCTGTTGAACTTTTGCTGTTAGCCTGCATTATTCTTCTAGTAAAGACCCTGTCCTGATATCCAACCAAGCTTCCCATTGACTGGGATGAGATGGCCAGCAATGCACAGTGTAAAGAACAGGATCTCTACAGAAAAGGATATTTAGGGTTGGTTTTTTTGGGGGAGGGGGGATGACTCCATTTTTTCAAACAGAATTTTACACCCACATTTTTACCATGCTTTTCTTTTGGCAAATTTCTGGCAGGTGCAAGCTCCACCCAGGGAAACAGAGACCTCATTTAAAAATTAGGAATTAAATTATTCGCTATAAATAATAAGGTTAAATGTATCATCTTTTTCTTTGTAAGAGAGCAAGGTATCTTCCTTTAGATTCATTCCCCAAGTGTCTCAGTTCTCAACACAGCTCTCACAGAACCATCTTTGGGTTCTGGTGGCTGTACCTGCTCAGGCAAGAATTGCAGGCCTGGACTCCATCTCACACCTGGGGTAGCAAACACAGCGCTCCAGATTTATCACTTCCTGGGCTCCATGAGCTTTGAATTAGATTCTCTCTCAAGTTCATCAGAGAAGCAATCAACGAAAACTACAGTAACCAAAACACTACTTGGCAGGCTGAAGGAAAAGGAATAAATAACATAGTCACCTCATTTCATCAACCCAAACTTCAGTGTAGTCATTAGAAGAGTGAGCCTGTGAACCATCAGGTTGGAAGCAAACCACTCCAGTCAATGGAAAGGCATTCATTAAGTTAAATGGCTTCGTATCAAGCTTTTACTGGAGAGAGCTCTAAAATATTTCCTCCAGAAGTTCTGCAGGCTATTTTAGTCTACCCAAACTGTAGGGAAGGAAACTAGAAAACAATAGCTGGCCAGACGAGCAAAAGATACATAAATATGGGCAATTGAAATACAGCACAAGTTAAAATCTCCTTGGTATATAGCTGAAGTATGATCAGTATGCTTAACTGTAGCTAGAAGACTGCTCTCCAGTGGCTGTTCAGCTGTACTGATTCATAGCTCTGTGCATGCAAGTTCTGCAGGGTTAGTAGTGTGTTCTAAAAATAACGTAAAACGAATCCTAGGTGGAGTATTGGTAAAACAGTAAATTGTAGCTGGACTTCTGAAAAGGTTTAAACTGTAAAGTATGAAGAATAAGGCATCCCATTTCTGTCAAAAGGAGAGTCTTTATTTTTTATCTTTTTTAAGAACAGTCAATTGGCCTGCCAGAAAGATGTTGTTTGCAGTTTTGCATCTGGATATCAGTGCATCTAATTTATTCTTAGCTAATTTATTAAACAAATAACAATTTATTGTGTTAATAAAACACAAAGCATTGAAATCAAATTACACAATATGTAAGTGTGAATGATTCACTCTTTCAGTCTGTTGGTTTTGAATCTCACTTTTACACCAGCCACGTCTATTTTTTTTCAGCTAGAATAGCAGTGGTTTATATTGCTGTGTTAATTATGTGAGCCTTTAAACTGTGGTTTGGAAAACATTACACATCTGAGGTATTTGTGCAAATTAGGGGATTAATAACAAGACCTGCTTTCTTTTTTTTTTTTAAATGGAAACCTTGAAAGGAGTGTGCGTGCATGAGGCAGAGCTGAACCAGGACTGCTGTGTGTTTGTGTGCATTCCTCTCTCTCCTCTCTCCCCTGCTCTCCTCCCCAGCAAGATAGAGATCATGTCGTGACTCTTGTCAGCTGGGTGACAGGTTACATTCTCACTCGCCTGTGGGATCATGTCCTCCAAGGTAAAACCTAGTTCTCAGATGATAAAAACGAACATATATGTACCAACATATGCATTCAATCACATAAACAAAAATAATAGTTTTCTGCATCTTTATCATTCAAATAAAGATCGCTTGCCTTACTGGAAGCCAAAGCACAAACTGTGTTTCAGTCAAATAAAAGTTATTGAGCTCAACAGGGCAACTGATTAAAATTTAATGGCCTGTGACTTACAGGTTACACCATATGATCTAGTCCCTTTTGGCCTCCAATTCTACAAACATAAATGGAATTTAAGCCCTGCTTATTTTTTTTTAATTAGAACATTGGTGAGACTGGAGGGGCCTCTCTAGCTTCAGCCACACATAGGTGTGCATGGATGGATGGATGGCTGTATTTTCATTGGGCAAAAGACTGCCCTTCTGCATTGTATTTGGCTTCATTTTTGAGGTGGCTGGATATCCAGTCCAAATACAAATTGGCCCAGATTTAGTTTCCACTTTCTACCCTTCCTTTCGCTTCCTTTCACCTTTTCTTTTCAAAACAGCAGCAGTCGTTCCTACACACTGCAATGTTTTTACTTTATGCTTTATCTAAAAGGCTGACTGTGGAATATGTAATGTTTTCTCTCAAGTGATTTGTAGCAAAGGTTTGAACTGTTTTATACGGAGGATATGGGTTGATTTCTGCTCTTGTAACTCCCTTCCCAAGGCTTTAAGGAATACAGCTTAGCTCTTTAATGGTGTGCAGAGGTGTTACCAGCCTCCAGCTTCCTTGGAATTGCAATAGGCGCTGGACATGCAATGCACAGGCTCTTCAGGAATCCTGCCTGACACCAGTGAATGCTGGTGGAAATGCTGAGATCTGCTTTGAAGGGGGCAGAGGGGTTAGATTTCAAAAAGAAGCTGGTTTGTCCTTACTAGTGGGAGGCTTCCAGAGGAACAAGGTAGACCTTTGAAGATTCCTGTTGTTTATTGTACAAAACTACCACCATGGTTCATTGCTCACAGAACTTCTCACTTCAGCTCTCTGCTCTCCTCCTCTTCCTGCCCCACAAATCTTGATATTTATTTCTTTTTATGCCTTTAGTGCAAATGGAAACGTTATGCTCTAAATCTTATCTCAAGACTTTCAGTAGAGCAACATAAAAGACGAGACTGAAATTGTCAAGTAGCCAGGATACGCCCCTTTCTGCTCTTCAGGTCTGATCTCTCTGCTCCCTGCTGGTACTGCATGCATCAGCCACCCCAGGGAAGGACAAGACTGCAAAGCACATTTGCTGAAGAAGAACTTTTCCCATTCAGCAAAACATGTTTGTTTACACATTCATTCCTGCCATTATGCCAGAAGCACTGCTATCACATCCAGCCCTGCATAAATCTATCACATGTCATGGCATCCCTGTACATCAGATGTAATAGCAGTTGTGGGTATGCACACTACCTCAGTGGGCAGTGATGGGTCAGATCCTCCATCCATCATGGAGGTCCAGCCAAAAGCAGTAGGAGACAGGGCCAGAGAGACCTGGAGACAAGCTACAATGTGGGTCTGAGAGGTCCATCCAGGAGACAAGCTGCCCACAGCAAAGGTCTAAGGTCCAGCCAGGAGATATCCAGAGACAGGACTGGAGCCTGACACACTCCTGATGCTGCTCAGGCAGGTTTGGGTGCTCAGAAATGAGCAGAAATGTGACATGGGCAGAGGTCCCAGGAGAGGCTGGTCATGTTGTTAATGTTTATTGGTGCCCTGGCACAGGTACGGACCTAGGATATGCTTGGTGATGCCATACTTTGCAACAATGGGGTAATGGCTAAATTCCAGCTTGCAGAGTCACAGTAGGATTCAACTTTCACATAACCCAACGGCAGCTCACAGCTACCTAAACATGGGCACCCCCAATACAGCTGTTCACCAAAGTAATGGGCACAGTGGCAAACCTTAGTGCTAGATGTCTTCCTCCACCCTTCTGATTTCTTGTAAGGAAAGGGCATTTGCCAGGGTGAACAGTAGGTTCCCCATCACCTATGGGAATAAGTTGGCTTCACGAAACCCTGACAAATCAGAGAATTCCTTTTTATCTCCCGAACAAGACATGAAGCCAAAAGCAATATGTGAACAATGCAGTACTTCTGAAAGAGGGCTCGCTTTGGTATGTAACACGAAGGACAATATCTTTTAAAGTAGCAAAACAAAGATAAGAATAATTTGCTAATTTCTTGGGAATTACCCTTTCACAGAAAAGAAAAGTTCACGTTCAGGTTTGTGAGTGCCCTGGGACAAAGTCAACACTCCCACCTACTGGTCTCATCTAAGACAGTTTAGTCATTTTTTTCCTCTTTTTTTCACCTTTTAAAAATTTTCTCTTTTTCTTTTCCTTTTTTCTCTTTGTGTTTCTTTTCCTTTCTCTGTTTCTGTTTTTCTCTTCTCCTTTTTGATTTCCTTTTTCTTTTTTTAATTTCTCTTTGCAGATTGAAGTTCCTATTTTCCATCAAAGGTTCTAGAGATTCACACACCTAGAAATAACTGCCCCAGCAAAGGCAGTTGGAAAATGCACATCCTGAGAGTGAGATATTTGTTCTTTTCTGACACTTATGAAATAACTTATGGGTGCCTTGCTATTGTGAGTGGAGCAACTTTCATCCACTCGCTGCATTCTGATAGAGCAAGTAGCAACACAGAACTGACAATGTCTTCAAAATAAGACAAAGCACCCTTTGGCTCACTGTTTTTCCCCAAATCACTCCATTGTGCTGAAAATCCTGCTTGTCACTCACTATAAGTAAGAGAAACGATATAATCTGGGGAATTTATTTATTATTATTGAGTGACAGGCGGGATCCCCCATGTTTCCTAGTTCATGATTCCACAGTGTCCCTCATTTGTTCCTAAGGACCTTTTACAACTCTGAGTAACACACTCTGCCTGAAGAGGGGTGGCAGAACACCGACTCCAAGCAATCTTATTTACTTAATTGACCACTTAATTGAGCCCGGTGACTTTGTTTTCTTTTGCAAATAGACACATCTCATGTAAACATGAGCTGTAAAGACTGTAAGACCCTACAGAAATTATTTCCTCTAGTTACCTCAGAATCATCTGTTATGCATACTTGAATGTTCACAATGGTGCTAGTTGTCCCAGCTGCAAGACAATGAGTAATTCTTACTAAGAAGCTCAGCTCAGCAGAAATCCATTTTGCCAAGTAATCCTTACATATGCAGGATATCTCCCACACACCTTCCTATGTACTGTTCTTATTTTTTTTGCATACATTAATTCTTCTGTGTTTTGATTTTCTTCATTTTTGGCCTGAAAGCCAGGAAAAATACTGAGATACTCTTTACACGAGGGAAACACAGCATTTTACCTCAAAGCACTTCAACCATTTTCACACTTTTATTTCCTTATTTTTTGTAACTCTTACAAGATTACGAATTATTTTTAGAAATGTGAGAGGACAAACAGAAACACCATTTAAAAAAACCCTCCTAATCACTTGTTTATAATTTAATGCCATAAATGGCTTGCTATTATTATTTGTGTCACATTAGTGCCTATGGGCTCCAACCAGGAAGCACATGGGGATGAAATGACTTGCTCAGATTTGCACTGCAACCAGAGCCAAACCAGAGACCGAACACACAGCTCAGTCTCAGACTTACAGCTGAACCTTTGGACTGTGCTGCTCCCCTCCCAGCCAAGAAGCACATTTCCATAGGCCTTAATAGCCAGTTGTGTGAAACCAGCCACACTTTGGTTAATGAACTCAGAGCAAGTGCTGATGCCTAATAAACTGTTTCATTTAGAATACTTCATTGCCTCTAGAAGGTGGCTCAACCACCTAAAAGCCAGATTTCCAAAGTATTTAAGCATCTAAATGCACAAAAGTCCATTGACCAGGATTTTCAGAAGTACCTCCCTGTTTCACTCCTCTGGGATGTTCGTTCAGCAGGTTTGGGCAGCTCAGTGACTTTTAGAGCCTGACAAGTGTTTTTACTGAGAAGAGAGAGAAAAGGAAGCCTCCATATCACAAGTGTGGTTTACGCCCAGTGCCAAGGGATGGTGGGGCTTCTACATACCTCCCCACCTCCTTTACCTTGTGGCTGCCCTAAATACTAGCTTCAACTCTGCTAGAATTGTGAAGATCCATATTTTGACCAGGCTATGCCATCTACAATTCACTCTATGTGGGCTTTTCTGGTGTGCTTTGAAATTCATGATGCCCATTTCTAACCTGCTGTTTCCGATGGAACAGCACTGACTCCTTGGGTAGAGCAGGCAGATTGCTTTGCTCCCACCTCCTCCAAAGTCCTGGTTTGGATTTTAGTGGCCTGAATAAATACTACAGGTGGGATGGGACGTCCATCCATCCTTGCTTCCCCCTGTCAACTGTAGGAACTGGGGATATGCATATCCCACCAAAAATCTGTAACCTGTGTGAACATTAAAAGTATCAGTAAAATAAGAGTGTTCAACCTTCTCAACAAGCAAGACTTTCCTTAATTCTGCTAGTGTCAGTAAGTCTGCTGGTACGTATGAAGTGTGCGTAACTCTGCATCCCTTCTGGGTGCTGTGGGTTCAGTCTGCTGAGTACACCCAAGAGCGGTTAGAAAGTGCTCCAGGATGAAAAGTATTTTAAAGGCAAAATATTTTTTTTTATTGAATAGTCCTCCAGCTGCATTAATAAAGTATTGGTTAGCAATATTTATACATTTATCATTGAAAGATTGATTCCAAACGTAGATTTATTGTGCAAGAAAATGAAGAGAAATCAGTCATTCTGACAACATAAATTAATTTCCTAGCACTTTTTCTTCTGAACCAGTCAGCCCTCAAAAATACAGATTTCTTAACCAGATATGTACTTTAAACTGAGCCCTAATGCCAATTTGAGGATCAGCTTCATCACCCAGCTTTTTGATACTGTACAAAACTCCAGTATTTCTGGCCCAATTGAATGAGAATTCCTGGCCCTTTTCAAAAAAAAGAAGCTTGCCCAGCAATGCTCTCTCATTCAAAGAAACACATTAAAAGCCCTAAGCATGGACTATTGCTGCACACTTGGCTCCCCTACTCTTCTGCTGCACAACAAGCTTGTAGCTCAGTACTTTGAGAAAGAAATGTATCTCGAGATGTGCAGTGCACCGCAAACCTTTCTTTGTGAAACCACAAGGTTTTTTGTATTTAGCTGCCAAAACCCAGGAAAAGTTTCCTGGTTCAAGGCAACCCAGACTTTACAGTACAAGCATGCACATATATGGGTCATAAACAACTTTGACTTAGTCTTTCATTGACTTTTTGGAATAATTGATGCACTGCCACAGTCGTAGTTATAGATGAAATACAGTGATTTTTAAAGACATGCATTTTGTTTTCATATCCCTCTTGGTTCCAGTGAATCTAAATCACTACCTTTCTCCTTATATTCTTTAAGTATAACTACTGGAGCTATCTTGAGATGGGAAGTCAGTTGCCATTGAAGTTCTAAAACAACCTAGAGGGAAAAAACCACACGTGAAAATATTATTCTTTAATTTAAATCTGCCTGGTTCTAAAAGAAGCAACTTTACCTATATTCTTTTAGGAATTTTCAATAAAAAAGACTAGAGACAGTGGAGTTAATTGCTGGAACTGAAACATGTGAAATTGTTTAGTCTTGAATCTGACAAGGATGTCCATCAGTTTTCAGTAAACAAACATGGTGGGTATTATTTCTAGACAGGATATGTCAAGTTTTATGCATGTGGGCGTCTGCGAGGGCTCATTCGTCAAATTGGCGAAGGTGTAAAAGGTTTTAATGACCTCCTAAATCTCCTTCTCTGGCTGTCATGGTGGGATGCCTTCCAAGGTCAGTCACCCAAATAAGCAGGTTCACTTGTATTGTAAACAATCATAGATCAGATTGAATGATAATCGCTGGTGGACCCCAGAGCAGAGAGCACTGTATATATCACAACACTTTCTTGTCAGGGCAGTACAGGTCAGCTGTGTTTGTTCATGGGCATATTAGACTTCGGTTTCCCTCAGCCTCTGAATCTTTTATAGTAATCTCGTTTTCCCATTGTATTTGCTGTCTGGACAGGATGTTCTACCAGAGGAAGAGCTTCTTGTGGCAAAGGCGTCAATTAGTTGTCCAACTGACCCTCATGGCTACTAATTACCTTGCAGACACAAGGTTGATTTATTTATTTAGATATGAGCTTACATTTCTTTTATTGTTTTGCCATGCGAGTAAAGCAATAAGGCTTAGAAGTTGCTGACTAAAGCAGGTAATAATGCAAATTTCCATTTCCACAGTATCTTGCCAGCTATTTATATTGTATATAAGATAGTTTTGCAATGGAAAGAACATTTAAAAGGGCATGGCTGGTCAACAAGGTTAATTAATTGCTGTGTTGGCAGGCAGCTTTGTTTAAGAAGGCCAGGATGCTGTAATCATCTCAGACTTTCAAGGTTCTGTTGAGGAAATGGGTCTCTGAAAAAATACAAGATTTTAACAAAAGTGTCTGCTAAATAAAAGAGGAGGGAGAATCTTCTTAGCAATCTAGTGCAAATACCAGTAATCAGTAACACGATATATTAAAATACATCCATATTTTGGGTTCATTTCCTCGGAATAATCTATCCCAATGCATAGAAAAGCAAACATTAGAATACCACAGGCAGTTTTTAAAAGACCTCTTGGTCCCTGGGCAGAGTTCTGGCAGGCACGGGGAAGCTCTGCTTGATCACACAGCATGTGTTATGAACTGCATTTGATTTTATGGCTTTCCAAAAAGCTGTCCAAAGAGGAGGTTGGTTGGTTTTTCTGGTTTCCCCTCCCTCCCCTCCCATCTTCTTTATGCAAAGGGTCTCAGCCATCTTAGCATGTTTTTCCTCAGCATTTTTCCTCATCCAGTTGACCCAGGCCAGGGAGGTATTTGCCAAGGGGGTAAGCTGCTCCCAAAGGCAGTGAGTAGAGTGCAGAGCTCACTGGTCCATTTTGAAATAGTTGAGCTTTTGCTCACCTCTGTCTTCTGGGGTCCTCATTTCCATCCCTATTTAAAATTCTCTTCCACCTTCCTTTGTTTCTTTATTACTGCAGCAGCTGAATTTGCCATGGCAATGGCAATGCAAAGTAGCTTTTTCTAAGATAGCAGATCTACAGAAGCTTCTCAAGCATTTGAGAAAATAAGCAAGTGAAAACCTGATACACAGGCAATGATATCTGAAACTCCACAACTACTGCAACAGCTCGAAGAAGAAAGATCATTTGTGAGATAACCAAGATCCATAAAACCAAAGCAGGGTCTTCCACCTCAGTGAGTGTCTGTGGAGGGGTGTCATTAACTTGTCCCTGCTAAGTTCACTCATGCCTTTGACAGCGCAGAAAGAGAGATTTCACCTGCTAAAGAAAATTTAAATTCTTAAATGGGAACCCCTAAAACACTCAGTGACTTTAATGATGGTGCTCATCCACAGTTACCTAAATGTTGTCAGTTGTTACCACATCTGAGGAACCTTGGTGGGTTCTTGTCCTCACAACACCTTTCTCCCATTGGGAGGTTCCTGTTTGACAGATGGGACACCGAGGTGCTGGGTAAAGCCATGTATGTGTCCCATCACCACCATGCCTGTGGTTGCACAGCAGTGAACACAGATCTCTTGGTCCTAGTGAAGCTGCACGTGGATCAGACCTGGTGTAACGTGAGTGTAGTAAGGCAACCTCAAGCACCATTTATGGTATGTGTGGAAAAACCAGGCCCAAAATACCACAAGAACAATTTTGCTTTCAGAAGGACTGCCAGATGGAAATATTTCTGAGGATAACTCTGATATGGCTTCTGTTACTCAGGTTCTTGCTTGTTTTAAGCAGAGTGCGTTTAAAAGCTTATGAAAATAACAATGTGGATGAATTTAGGAAAACAAAATGCAATTATTTGTTGTTTGGTTTTACATCGTGTGTTTCAGTCGAGATGTTTCAATGCTTAGGCTCATTAGAGAACCCCCAATGGAACAAAACCTCTGAGCGGTTTACATTAGGCTGCAAGGCTGCCCTTACCAGAGGTAGCAAAGTACGTACAATTTGTGTAAAATACTCAGAAGAGATGGCAATTCCTGCCACACGATGTGTCTACTAGGTATTTATAATACCTCAATGCCGGTCTCCTGAGGCAATTTTTGAAAAGCTCTGGTGTTTACTTGGTTCTGCTATGTTTATGAAAGTTACACGGCTTTACAAATTGGAACCAAAGGGACCTTCTTCCCACACAGCTACACTTGCAAAAACCAGCAGAAAAAAACGGGTGCCAGAAAGGGCGGAACGAAGCTGTTCTTCTTTGCCACAAAATGTCGGCTTCATCAGCACACACTGACAAATCACTTTATTATAGTTCTACAGCGTGGGTGTCTTGTTTGCCATTTTGTCATTGTTTCATTGTAAAACCTTTTCCCTCAAGCCCTATTTGCACCATCTGTGGTTTCTGCACATTCTGGACTATGCAATGGAAGAGTTTGCATTTTTACCAAGATTTAAATGAGAGTAAGTAGTTCTATTTGTTTTGCATTGTTGTAACCCAAACACTTTCAGATGTCTCATGCAATTGTATGAATTGCTCAAAGGCAGTACAGGTTGCTTCCCAAAGATTTATGATGCCTTCAGAAATTATGTAATTCTGATGTTTTTTATTTTTAGTTAAAGTATGTTTGGCTCAGTTTTTAAAGAGTAGTGAATTTCAGATAACTGGCCAGACAATGTAGCAAAGCTCAATTTTATGAGAGTATTCTCTCTCTCTCCTGACTCTGGAGGTTGAATTGGTTAGAGGACACAAAAATTCACTAGTTGTTTCCCTTTATGGCTCATTTGCAGTGCAGAATATCTAAGTAAGAAAGAGTTGTAAATCTGGATTACATCTTTAGACTCTTACCAGGTTTAAATATAGACCTCTCTAGGTACAAAGTCCTATACCTCATAATAAGATAAAATCCCATTGTCAGAATGGGATGGATCCACCTGTTAAAGTCACTTTTAAAAATCCTACTGGTAGTGATGGTAATTTATATTCCCAAACCCTCTTCAGAGTCACCTGAAAGAGCACACTCATGCTATCAAGAATGACACCATTTATAGAAATAGTCCAAAACCTACACAAAATGTCATAGCTTAAGAATGAAAGTTGAATAAATCAATCTCAATCAAAGAAGTTTCCCTTGGGACTGGAAACTTGGGCATTCAATAGAGCCAGTTGTGGAAAAAAAATATTAAAAAAAAAATCAATGGATCTTGCTACCCTAGGTGTACAGACTGTATGGATCTGCAGACTGTGTCTTCTAGGTACCTATGTTTTTGGCCTCCAAGTGTACAGGCACAGGGAGCCAAATACAGAACGCTAGTCTTTCTCTTTTGCATCTATCAGTCTTGTACATGCTATTTTCTCAGTTGTCTTCTCTTGATATTAAATTCTTTATGTTACTTAAAAAGCAGAGGAATAAGATAGTTCCCTAACAGCTTTCTCTGCACTTATTTTGACAAGTAAGAAAACAGATCTACCACCCAGTGCCTGCCAAGCTGAAGTTTGGTTCTGGAACTATTTATTGAGTAAGCAATGCTCTAAAAATATAATTTTTCATAGCAAGATATATAACACATACACACTCTGTACTGTCTGCACTTCTTCTTTTCAAACACAACTACAAACGTGTGCATACTGCTCTCTGGAGGCTCAATAACAAACATTTGAACCCTGGGCTCCTTCAAAAGCCTGGCATAACACGGGCAGCCTGTGTGTCCACAGATGTAAGACGTGAAAGTATCTCAACTTCTGTTGATTGCTCACACTTCCTTCATTATACACCTTTGCATTTCTGTCCAGTAGCGTTTTCTTCATGTGCTTTGTACCTGCTCTGTGGTCAAGAGGTGTGGTCAATGGGGTAGACAAAGTGCACAGCGGACAGGAGTTGGACTCAATGTTCCTGGTGGGTCCCTTCCAACTCAGCACGTTCTATGGTTCTATGATGCATGGAGTCGTGAAAAATAACAAAGTTACATTTCAGGATTTAGGACTTATGTCCCATGTTGTCTTAGGTAGTTTCACAAAAATAGCTCAGGGAATTATGAACCATTACAAGATACTGGAAAAAAATTATGTAGCTGCTTGTGATGCCAGCAAAACCGAAAGCAAGTCATCAGTGTACACTTAGTAGATATTTATAAAAACTGGGAATTTCCACTTACTTTATTTCATAACATATTTGTCTTTCTGAGCTTCACATGACTGAACATTGAACACCCCAACTTGCTGAAGTGCATTTAGTGAAAGTTCAATCCCAGCCTACTGCTGCTCAAAGGTGATTGCAAACTTGGTGTGTGATGTGGCAATGTGTAGAGTGTACCTGAAGGGCTCTGCTACAGGCAGAGGTCCCTTCGTTCATAGCTGTGTAGGTCCTTTTCATCTTTCCTTCTAGTTGCAGGCTTCTGGTAGGCTAAAGCAATTACGGGTGTAGAAATTTGCAGAGGGGACACAAAATCACTCTAATGAACGGTCAATTGAAATTTCCCCCAATCGTTGGTCAGTATATTTAAAGAATTACTACAGTAATTATATTTTATGAGCATGAGTCATTTTTCTGTTTTTAAAAAAGTACTTCACTTTACCCATCTCTTTTAGTACATTTCCATTTGGTGTGGTTTGGCTGCATGGAGAAATGCGGCAGCTGGTTACTTGAAAATATTTAACAAAGCGCCAGATTCCTCAGCTCTGGCATACCTGTGGACCACATATATGGACATAATTGCAAACATCTGTCCACCCACCCATGTAACAGCTAAGAGGAGTCATTTAAGAAAAAGAAGGCTAAAATAGTCAACTTCAAGGGTGAGGAACTGCAGAACTTCCTATCTCTATGTTTATTTATTCATATTACCAACTAATGGTCTTCAGAGACAAATTCCTCTGCAGTTTTCACAGGAGGGCCATGACAATGCAATATATTGCAGTGGCACAACATATACTCACTAAACCAAGCAATGATAGGTTACAACAAAAACGTGAAACTTCTAAGAGCCTTCTTATCAGTTAAAAGAATGACTTTCCATGAAGTGTGTGAAACAATGAAGAGGAAAAGAAGAACATCTTGGGGATGCATTGGGAAATGCACCTTTGAGCTAGTTGCGCTAATAATTCGACTTAGATTTTGTGAACCTATTAAATTACTTTAGCAGTCAAAACTGAGACTCCAGATACAAAGTGACCTTCTCAACTGCAATGAAACACGTACCAGGGAGCACTGATGAGTCCTTGCTAGTCCTGGTTTGATCTTAACCTCAATCCAAGCTCACCATGACCCAAGCATCCTGAATTCTGTGATTGCCATTTTTCTACTCTCCAAAACTGGTTTTATTTATGATCTATATTCAGATCCCCTTTTGGAAATTAGTCTTTCCCAGTAGGTTAAATGATCAGAATTAAAGTCCTTGGCTAAAATTGTTCAAGCTTTGGGATGCTAAGAATCTAGACACACAGTAAAATTTGCTAATTTATATTATATTTACATCAGCTATACACATTAGCTGTCACACCAAAACCATCCCTTTCCTCTAATCCATTTTCTCCCCTCCACTTGCTATTCAAACAGCAGAATGGCAGATTGTTGAGATCTGGGAACTCCTCAGAGCTGGTAGAGGTGATAGAGCCAGCACCATGATTCCTTGAACTGTATGAATGGGATATTTAGAAGCAAGACAATTCTGAGGAGCTGGTATGCTTATGCAGGAGCAGGGAGAAGGTGTTGCTTCTTGCAGACTTTCAGCTTGTGGGTCTGTAAACAGGGTGCAGATGGGTAGCTCAGAACAGCCCCAAGACTGCTCCAAATCTCTAAAGTAGATTAGGACACACAGGGAGTCTAGGGCATATTCTATCATTGGAGCAAAAGTGATTTGCAACCGTCTTCCTCCTGGCCTAGTTAATTTTATATATTACATGTAGACTTTGTACAAGTTCAGAAGATATAGCTCATATTTATTTCTTCCGGTTACAGCAGTGCTGCACTTGGACAAGAGCTCTTGTTAATGAACTTGAGGAAATTTAAGACCCTGCAGTGTCCAGCTGTCCACCCTGCCCCACTGCCAGGGACTTCTGCCCCTGCCAAGGAGGCAGTGGAGTGGAACACCCCAGCAAGGATATTCATAGAATATTCGTAGAATCATAGAATTGTTTTGGTTGGAAAAGACTTTTAAGATCATTGAATCCAACCATTAACCCAGTACTGCCGAGTCCACCATTAAACCATGGCCCTAAGCACCACATCCACACACCTTTTAAATACCTCCAATGATGGTGACTCAACCACTTCCCCAGACAGCCTGTTCCAGTGCCTGACAACCCTTTCAGTGAAAATTTTTTTCTAATTTTCCTAATTTCCATTTCCTCTTATTCCATCACTTGTAACCTGGGAGAAGAGACCAACACCTACCTCTCTCCAACCCTCTTTCAGGGAGTTGTGAAGAGTGATAAGGTCTCCCCCGAGCCCCCTTTTCTCCAGACTAAACAAATCCAGCTCCCTCTGCTGCTTCTCGTAAGACTTGTTCTCTAGACCCTTCACCAGCTTCATTGCCCTTCTTTGGACACGCTGCAGCACCTCAATGTCCTTCTTGTAATGAGAGGCCCAAAACTGAACACAGAACTTGAGGTGCAGCCTCACCAGTGCAAAGTACAGTGGAACAGACAATCACTTCCCTGGTCCTGCTGGCCACACTATTTCTGATAGAAGCCAGGATGCTGTTGGCCTTTTTGGCCACCTGGGCACACTGCTGGCTCATGTTCAGCCGGCTGTTGACCAATATCCCCAGGTCCTTTTCCACTGGGCAGCTTTCCAGCCACTCCTCCCCAAGCCTGTAACATTGCATGGGGTTGTTGTGACCCAGCTGCAGGACCTGGCACTGAGCCTTGTTGAACCTCATACAACTGGCTTTGGGCCATCAATCCACCCTGTCCAGATCCCTTTACAAAGCCTACCTACCTTCAGGCGGGTCAACATTCCTACCAAACTTAGTGTCATCTGCAAATTTACTGAGGGTGCACTCAATCACCTCATCCAGATCCAAGATAAAGATATTAAAGAGAACTGAGCCCTGGGGAACACCACTTGTGACCAACTGCCAGCTGGTTTTAACTCCATTCACCACAAATCTTTGGGTCCAGCCATCCAGCCAGTGTCTTACTCAGCAAAGAGTACGCCTGTGCAAGCCATGAGTAGCCAGGTGCTCCAGGAGAATGCTCTGGGAAACTGTCAAAGGATTGACAAAAGTCTAGGTAGGCAACATCCACAGTCTTTCCCTAATCCACTGAGTGGGTCACTCTGTCGTAGAAGGAGATTAAATTAGTCAAGCAGGATTCAAACACCTTCACATGGAGACTTCATCCATATGCAAATATTTTCAAGCTAAAACCAAGTGCTCCATTTACTACATATGCAACCAATCCACAGTGAATTACTAAACTAAATACTAAGTTTTTCCTGCCCATTTATTTTCTCCTTCTCTTGTTGTGAGACCCCAGGTTCTCCTGAAAGGAAATGGACATCTGTCTGAAGAAATTTACCCCGGGCAGAAAAGAGGTTGAGCACATGGCTTTCCCTGCTATGTCTCAAGGCTCTGTGAAAAACCATACAGGTGAAAAAAGATCTGTCACTGCAGTGTTACAAGAAGCAGAACATGCATTCATAGCCTGAACAAAAGTAAAACTGAGGATGTGGTGTGGTACGGTATTTGCTTGGACTGATAATTTCTGGCTGGTCAAGGTCTGAATGCTTTGAATGGACTTCATTTGCCATTTGGATGTACCTCGTGGTGATTTACAATTGATATGATACTGTGATACCATTATTAACCATACAGCTCCACAGGCGCATAATATATAAAATCTGCACCATGTTAAAGGGCGAGTTGAAAATCAGCTCCAAGCATTTATTTTGTGGCACAAATTCTAACTTTTTCTCCAAGCCAAAATGCTGTCTCCCATCATAAATTCTACACATAAATACTGTATAATGGGAACAAGGTGTCAGCTAGAGGCTTGCAGGGTCTGCCTGATTCTTTTTTTCCCATTTCTTGACATATAGCACTGCAGTTGTACTACTAATAGGCTGCCTGAAATGTGGATTTCCAAACAGATGCAAAGAGATCTAGATCTGTATCAGACAGAGGCATAAGGTCTAAGGAAGGGCATGAAAGCCAGGCACAGATTGTTACTGATCTGGTGATTGCCAGTTTCTTTGTAGAATTGATCTTCCATGATTGTCATTTGTGTTCATATGGAACAGCAGAACAATCTTTACCATCTCATTCATGGATAAGTATTGCTAGAACTCCTGGAGAACAATAATTACACCTCTGGGTAGATACTGAAGCCTCAAGCAGATCCACTGGCTTGCAAAGAGTTGTCCTGAATGATGTTCTGGCCTGAACTCTTTTGCATAGGGTTCAGGACTGAGAAAAACCTCACGAGTAACTAAATCCAGTCCCCAGCACCATATCATGCATTCTCTTTTGCAGTCTCACCAACTTACCAAGCAGCCTAAATGTCTAGGTAAGTTTTTGGGGTTTTTTTTGTTGTTGTTTGTTTGTTTTTTTAACTCTGTTACTCCAGTGTCTGACTGTTCTAATTATTAGAAATCTTATTTCTATTGTAACCATGTTATCTCTGTGGTCTCTTGGGGGAAGTCTCTTTACCCTAATCAAAGTTCTACTAACCACTGCACATGAAGTAACGTGACTGCTTCTAGTACTTGAGTTACTGGATTGAAAAATCAACTTCATTTAGTTTGTGTGGCCTCTAGACAGCAGAGCCACACAATGCCACCACTAGCTGGAGCCCTGGAAGAAATAAAGCTGTATCTGCCTCTGGCAATTTAGTCCAGCAGCCTGAGCATGCTGTTGATGTGACTGCACAGCTTTCAGTTCTCAAATTAGGTCACTCTATGCACTGATGCAATGATTTTTGTTTGTATCCAAAATCCTCCTTTTCAAATAGGGTCTCTACCTCCTTGTCCATCTTTGCAACCCTATTCCAGCTTAAATAACTTTTTCTTGAACACGAGTAATCAGGATTATATATTGCATTTCAGATGAAGCCTCAATATTGTCTTATACCTGCCATAGAAATACTTCTCCTGCTGTGTCCTAAGATCATGATCACATCCATCTTGGGGATTATAATTATTCTACATTTAACTGATATATCCAGGTGTGCCTTCCTCTCCTCCACTGTTTCCAGCTGTGTTTCTCAAACAGGAATTATTGTTATTCATCCTGAAGGGCTGGATTTTGCACTTTATGCTATTCACTTTCATTCCATTTCCATTACTTCTGTCTTCAAGGTCATCCAGTTCTCCCTGCATGGTATTGTAGTCCTCCTCTGAATTGACAGTGCCTTCCAACTTTACGTCATCAACACATTTCATAAGCCCACTCTTACTTTTTGAGCCAAAACTGGTCCTTGAGGAGCTCCATTAATAGCCTATCTCCAGCCCAATACTTCCTCTCTTGACACAGCCTGCTGTCATCTCTGCTTTAACCAGATTTCTAGCCATCTTACAGTTCCTCTACTAATCCCCCTTTTCCTCACCTAAGCAGACACTTTCTCACATGGCACCAAAACAACTGTTTTACTGAAATTCAGAGCACTGTGTTACCTTTGTCTAGAGAAAACAGTCATCTTAAAGAAAGCTATTATGCTAGTCTGGCATGACCAGACTATGACCAAACTAGACTAAAAATGCCATTTTCCATTTTCCTGCTTATGTTTATTCTTTCCTACAAAATCTGTTCTACAGACCTGTATGTTATTGCAAACCAAATGACCCAAACATAACCAGACCACCTTCTCCTCTTATTATTCTATTTTGAAAGATGGTGTTTTCAGTTCCTTGGTCATATCCTCTGTCTCACATGTCTAGGAGGGAGAATTTCTGATTAGTTGGTGATTTCACGTGCTTCTTCACCAAAATTTCTGGAATGGAGATTAACCTGTCCCTTCCAAAACAAGCTTAACGTGGCACTTTGAGTTTTGTTTCTATTACCATTAGACTAATTGCCTATGGCCATACTGTGCCTCTCTCCATTGTCAGTGCCATTGTTCATAAAGGAAAACAGAAGGCACAGTGTGTCAGCTTTAGGAAAAATCATTATTATTCTCCACCCTGGCCTAGTGCATGGCTTCCCTTGCTTCTTTTGTGCCCAATTCCTAGTTAAACGGCAGAAAAAAATTTTTGGTATTTGTTTTATTTCCTCTGTAAGGTCTAACATAGCTTGACTTTTGGCAATTTGTACTTTACTTCTGCACTTTGACCTCTTCAGATGATGCTTTCTCAGCTGATTAGTCTTTCTTCTCATTCCTTTTAGGCTCTGTTATTATCCATGTGATTTTTAAGGTGGATTTTTGTTCAGTTCCTTCCTACAAGGTCCCCTCCTACTTTTATTCTTACTTAGGAAACAAGTTCCAGATATTTTTGGACCTCTCACTCAAAGCAATCTCAATTTTAAGTCGCGGTTGCTTTTCAGCTTATAGCAAGAAGTGAACAACTCCTTCCTGAGGCAATTCATCTTCATATCTTTCACAAATCTACCATTATCACTCCCAGTCTTATTTTATTTGTGACTTTTCCTAATCAGTGCAGAGCTTGAAACACCTTTGGCCCAGTCAAGGCTCTGTGCCTGTACAGAATGTGGGACTTCAGAGACATGAAACAATGCCACAGATAATAGAATAAAAGAATAAGAATAATCATCTGATAAAAATGTTTTTTCAGGATATACATATTCATGTATATTGGTATATAGAGAGAGAGCGCCAGCATTAATGCAAGACTAAAAGTGATCTATCAAGCTTAATTATTTAAATGACATTAACAGTATCAAAATATGATAATGGGTCTTAGCAAACCATTGTACCAATGAAAACTTGAAAGGAAACTAATCCACCTATCTCACAGGTCACAGAAAAGAAAGCATTTTTTCTTGGCATTACTAAATGGGCCAGGTAGAACTGAAAACGTGCCTTGAGCAGACCACTAGGTAAGAAAGTACCATTTTTTACACAGCTATGCTTGAGAAAAAGAGCATACTTAAAGAATCCTGAATATTTATACATACTTCAGCCTCTGATAGAGTTACCCAAAACCCATTCTCAATGTTTAGCCTCTATTCTGCCAAAAAGCAAAAAATATATTTACTAGTTCTGCTTCACTTGCTGCTACTCAGAAGTTGGAATAAAGGTATTGCAGAGAGCCAAACATGAAAGTGCCTGAGTACTTAACAAGGCCCCCTATTATGAGAGGTAACTGATGATAATAATAAGAACAGTTAAATTCAATCTTTTCTGTTTATATCTAGATGCAATCCAAATTAGAGCAGTGGAGAAGGTCTGAACTGTTCTCCATCTGAAGAGAATTAGCACAGGCTAGCTAGCACACAGAATGCCAAAGCCCTAACAAATGTGTGCTATTTTAAGTAGAAAATTTTAAGTAGAAATGTCTGAGGTGAAGCACTGAGCTTTGTCACACAGGGCTGAAATCTGCCTGGCCATCGGCCAGTAGGAGTGAGGTATAGGCAGACAACCTTTAGCACAGCTGATGTCAGGATGGGACAGAACTGCATTTCTGATGTTCAGAAGAGTGCATGGGCTACACCCCTTGAGCTGTACGACAGAGAGGAAGGAGGAGTATAGTGTTGCTTCCTTCCAGGCACACTGTCCAGCTGAGCTGCTTGAGTCTTTTCCAAGGAGGATACTCAAGGGAACACTAGGAGACATCCTGCCTCTCTGAGGCATCACAACTGAAGCATTTCACATGCACAGCATGAAACAGGAGGTTCAGGGCAAGGTTGTGCATAAAAGGAGATGTCCAGCCCCAGAAGAATACCCCCCAACTAACCTGGCCATTCACCTAAATCGCTGCTCCTATTACATAACATGTCTTTGGGAAGATCATTATGAGTCATTAAATTATGAGTTCCAGACTCCTATCAATAACTGCATTAGAGCACCCCATGTCATCATGGCCATGTTATTTCACACAATTCCCCCTTAGTTAGGCAAAGCATTATCTTATCTAAGAGAATGCAAAACAGTCTCTAAACAGATACTCACTGCAAGGCAGTGCTTTTTCAGGCAACTTTTAAAAGCACAAGTGAAGGTTCAGCTCTCAAACCTCCAGCAAACTGATGCTTCCCAACCCCTACTGCCTTTTTGTCTCCTGAATGTGGGATTTTTTCCCTTCTCTGCATGAGGAAAGAGAAGCAGCACAGAAAATACAATAAATTTTGCTCTATTATATAGACACCCATTTTTTATTTGCAGCCACGGTGTGCAAAAAGGTATCTTGCAGCTCTGACACTGGCAGCCACATAAATTCAGAGAGGCTGTGGGTGCCTCCCCTGTCTGATGTGGGTGAAACAGAACATGTGCCCTTTTCAAGTCGCTGGAGATCAGTTTACTGCACTGGTGCATTCTCACTCAAATGATGTCTGAAAGCAGGGCAAAGCAGCCTGACCATTATTCATCTATCCGTATTTCTGATTTTATTCCTCTAACCTTTTGGTCACTTTGAAGGCTGCTGGCTTCAAAACAATGCCAAGCATAATTCCCTTAAATTTTAGGAAACATGCTGGAAGAAAGTAATGACTGCCAAATAGTTTTAATTTGTCATGGATCATCCTAAGTCCATGCTGTGAACTGAAGCACGGTTGTTTTCATTCTGAACTTGATACTGGTTGAATGGGGCATGTGTGGGTACATCGTACATGCCTTCATCCCAAGTTCCTCTGAAGGTTTCAGCACCCATTTTTTCCTCACCTAAAGGGTGGAATAAATTTTGCATTTCATCTGGATTTCATTTCAGGCACTGTTAGTAGAATCTCCAGCACTGTAGTGGGGAATTGGCTAGAAACATCCCCATCGTGGCCAGGGACACTACCCTCCCGGAGATCGGTTTGCCACAGCACAGGCATCGTGTGCAGCTGATGCAAAACACTATTTGAAATATGGGAACATCCAGCATTTTTGCACTGCGGCCAAGATAAGCCTTTGTTTCTGCCACTCAGCTGGGACCCACCCTGTGGAACTGCTGTGAGGGTTTAGCTTGAGATGTGGAGTGAGACGGCTGAGGCCAAATTCTGGTCTGGGAGGTACCCACGTAACTACTGATGCAGTGTGGCTGAACAGGTGTAAGTCAGGGAAGAGCTGAAAACCAGGCTTAAGCCAGTGTTTCAAATCCAAGGCTTTATTTTATCCCGTGTTTTCCTTCTGTAGCCCCATTTTGCAAGAGGGTGCGTGACTGCTTTTCTGCTCAGGTTCAGCCACTGTGCACGGAGCTCGGTGCAGCACAGAAACTGCAGTTAGGACCTCATGTACTCCTGGGCCCTAAGGCTAACAGAAAAATCCTCAGGGACAACTTTGTGTATGCTTAGTATTCAGCTCAGGTGCCAGAGTCTTACAAAGTGCTCATTATAAATCTTGTGGAAAATCTGACAGCACAGAGAAATGTCTGAAGTGGAGCAGATCTTTTCTAGAAGCTGGATTTTAAGTGTGCCGTGAATTGCTCGATTTTCAAATCCTTATTTTGGGATACTGGATTTCTATGAGTCAGCTGGCAGCTAATTAACAGGCTTTTTAACAAAAAACATAACCCCCCACCCCATCTAACTGGTCATCTGAGAGAGGAACAGCACCAGATTATTTGCCTTCATATGACATGTCAAGCAGACGGTATCTCGCAAGCCAAAGACATAAACACTAACACCCACATAATTTTATTACTGGCTAAAATAAAACCATATGATATTTCTGTATCAGTGCCTGAAAAATTAGTTCACTAGATTCTGGCAATATAGAGTGTCCCTCACACTTTTGTTCATACACATATAAAACCCAATGAAAAATGGTGATAGTTATTTTCAAGGAATAGCTGGAAAGCAGTTTCCCCCAGCACAGAAGTTACCTCAAGCTGTTTGCCATTACTGCCATTAATGACAGCTCAGAATATGTTCAAAATGTAGTGTATACAATAAACTAAATTTTACAGGTCTTATTGAATAGGCAGTGAAGTAAATGAACGGATTCAGATTGAGTTCAGTGAATTTTGGAGCTGTCTCTGTGCTTCACACCTAACATTACAGCTCCACATTCAAACGCTGCCGACGCTGTATTACTCACAAAAGTTAGAAATGCTGCTACCTAGTTCTAGGAATAACTGGACAGTCATGGTAACATCTATCCAGAAGACAATTTCTTCCATCTGTTTAAAAGAATGAAATTGTTTAGTTATAGCTACATACTTTTATAAGAAGAATAGCAGCAGAAATATATGAATTCTGGCTACAGTACCGTTTTACAAAAGTACTGTTATTTAGCATAGTTTGATTTTTCCAGGCAATGGAGCAAAATATAAATTACCTACAAAACCTACTATCCCAACTAGCACATTTGAAAATAAAATATGATTTATCTAATAACTTCTCACCCAGGGATCTTGAAATATTTTACAAATAAAAATGACCTTGAAGTATCCTCTCGTTACCTCTGCTCCGTAGAGTGAAAATGCAGCACTTTACTCATTGCCACGTCTGACAAGCAGAGCCAGGAATGGGGTCTGTAATGGTATTGTCTTATTTTTATTTCCACGGTATAGCCTATCACTTTCAGCAGGATCTGTTAATACTTGGAGCCTTGTAGAGTAAGGCCAGCGGGCAACATTCCTTACCATAGATCATATCTACTATAGTTAGAAACAGCTGCTTGTGCACACACCTTAAAATTAAAATTATCAGAATAGTCAGTGAGATTGGCAGGTCTGGAACAAAAGTCTTCAGTGCCCAAGCTGAGGAAATGTCTTGTAACTGTCAGGTCCTATATCCTGTAGGTGAGGCACTGGAGAACAGTATCACACACAACCACAGAGCAAAACGATGAAGTCAGGGTAAGATTTCAAGCTGCAAGTCTTGGCACCTGAGGAAGGGGTTGGGATAAGTCAGGTCTGTCACACATGGACCCATAGGTATGGTAGCCAAGCACCCCTGCTCTGTCGCTTGGGTGGTTATGGGGTCTGTTGCATCAGCATCCACCAAGTCTCCTCAGCTCTGCCTTTGGCAAACCACTTGCTCCTCACTCCTCACCCACCTGGTGCCCCTCAAACCAGCACACACATGCAAGTGTGTGCAGGCAGCCAGCCTGCTGTTTGCCTGCCTCCTTTGCTTACATTCCCACGAGCGCGAATCTAGCATCAAGAAGCCAGTCCATGATGGACTACAGCAAATTGTTTCTTTTCACAGCTTCTCTGGGACTTTTAGTCCTCTGAAGTGAGGACCTATCAGGTGAACTGTTTGTTAGCCATGACAAGATGCTGCCTACTGGCATCTGTGATTAACATCGTTGTCCCTTAATGGCTATGGAGTAGAGAGGATGAGAGATGTTCTGTTGCTCTCCCCCCAGACACATGTGGTCATGCCACCAAGTGGCAGATCCATAGGGTTTTTTAAGCTAAGGTCTATTCACAACTCTATATATTTAGGTCACCAAATGCTTGGGAGCTTTTTAGAGAATAATTTGTTTGAGGCATATTCATTTGCAGTGAGGGAAATGCTGGTGTGATCTGCTCTCACTGCTTCATACTGGCTTTGAGGATCTCTGTGTCTCTGTTTTGCTTACTCATCCTCAGGCACCACTGACCTCCTCATGAAATGAGAGATATGATGTTTAAGTATGGGAAAGCCATCCAACTTAGAGTTTCAAAATGCAAATAGGGTGTCCAAGAATTCACAATAATTTATAAGCTATAAAATCAAACAAATCTGGACTTTTTCTGAGCCAAGGAGATACAAGACAGATGCTATTTACAAGAAACAACTATTTAGGCTTTTCATTCACAATAAAATATTCAGTAATATAATCATAGCCAAAGAAGCCTACACATTTTTTCATTGCAATTATTTTAAATAATGTCATTTTTTCTCAGTCTGATCTTTGGCACCAAGATAGAATTGTACTCAAAATGAAGCAGTAAAACACAATTAGTCATTTTAGGTAGCAGTGCTAGTTTTAAGTCCATTCAGCTCTAATAAAAAATTGTGGAGTTTTTGAATTGACAATAAATCACAGATTAAGATGCCTACCAGAAACAAATACCAGTACTATATTTTACAGGTAGCACTTGTTATTGTAGCCTCTCTGCCTGCTCTTTGCTCTCCTCCTTACCCCTTCCCTCCATCCAAAGAGTTGATTTATGCCACCACGGACAAAATTTCATTACCTGCTATTTGACCCAGTGGAAATAAACCCTGTCTTGAGCAATCTGGAATATGTGAAAATTCAGTTTCCTTTTTGATCTCCTACTTTAGGTTATAGAACAGAAACCTTTTTTCTCTCAGAAGCAACTACCTTGATTTTTTTTTTAATTTTTTTTTTCAGCAACAAGGAATGGAAGATTAAAGAACTGGGATATGCTTTATAAAACTTTTTTCCACGGGCGTGCCCTATATGACAGACTGTGTCCCTGGAACACCTTGGCTCAGATGTAGTAGCTGTGGGTGTGGTGATTATTTCCTGGCACAAGGAGGGATTTCAGGAAAGCACTGACTCTGCCTTCTCCACCCAGGCAGGTTCCTGACCTCTACTTACAAGTGACAAGAGCCCTCGTGTGCATAAATTCTACAGGATCCTTACGGCAAAACCACTCACAGTGTTTGCATTGTGGGACTGTTCTCCTGAAAATATAAATGCATGTGTAGCATGCCTGAGGGTACCCAGTTTTGAATTATAGAGTGCCTTGTGAGCAGTCGTGGCATTTGGTTTGAAGATACTCCCCCTGCCTCCCTCCCCACTTCCCACTTCTTATTTTAAATCCAGCTTTTCAAAAGCTTGTTACTGAAAATATTCTGATAGATTCGTGGTGGTGCTGACTAGCAATAGCTTTGCAAAAGAGAGTCAAAGATCACTTTATAGACTTCAGCTTCTTCCTGGAATTGCTGCTTTTTTCCTTTCACTTTTTTATTTTTTTCTTTCTTGGCAGATATATTTTAAAAAGAAAAAAAGAGTGTATGAATTTATTGCTGTATGTGGCTGTTAGATGGGTAGCCACTGAGATCAAAGTCCTCTCTCCGCTGAACAGGTGTGGCATGGAAAGTGCCAATTTTCTTCCTTCTGTGTCTAAGCCCTGTGCTGAGGTAATGTATTTGTTGGGCAAGATCTTACACAGCTAAGCCTAGAGAGTCTGAACTAGAAAAAGTCCCACTGAATAGGGAGAAGGGACACAGGAGCTGTGTATCCAGATCAACCTTAGATAAGTGGTCTAAGAGGGTTTATAAGTGATAACAAGCTAATTCTAGCCCCATTCCCTTCCACACATCTGGCTTCTCCACAGGACTTTACAAGGCAGCTTTGATGGTAGTAAGTAGATCATCATCAGCCTGGTGATCTGACCTTTGTGGTATGTGAGCTCTCTTTGCCTCATACACGGACTTAGTGCTTTCTTTTTCTAGAAAAGAACAACAGAACACCAACTGTGGTCAATGCCAAATAGCAAAACACTGTATCTGTTCAACAAATGACTCTTCCCTCTTTGTAGAGAAAGACGCAAGTATTCTGATCCTGGCAAGGAGACTGTGGTGGAGAAGAGGAGCCAAGGAGCAAACGTAGCATGAACTGGAAAAGGACAGACCATGTTTTAGGCACATATCAGAGCAAACCTGCCTAGGGGCTGCAGCTTCTGGTGTCCACCATTTCTGAAATGGCACGTCAGAGACAGCTGGTTGCACAAAAGTTCTGTCTTCTTCATTGGCAAGAGCATCTGAACTCTGAGCTCCTTCATTAAAAGGTTTCTCTGTCTTGGTCTCCCAAAAATTTTAGGAAGTGTGTGTGTTTTCCTCAGGCATTTTAGCTTAGCTGAAAAACTCCATTATTTTTTCCCACCAGATGTGGACTTTTTTGTTATGAAGTGTAAACAGAATGCACCCAATGTGGCACCTAAGCACATACTTAACTTCAGGCTTCAGTGGAGCTTATGATTGATGGTACTTACATTACATGGGTGTAGTTGTCAAAGGAGCCCAATGGAGAAGGGCCGAAAACTCTACTGAAAGCCAGTGGAAACTGGGCATCTGACTCATAAAACTCCTTTCTGGACTCTGAAAAGCCCCACAATGCTGCGTTGAGGCCCAAGAGAGAATTCTCAATTCCGTGCCACTACTCTATGATTCAGTGGCCAGATCTGATGATGTTAAGTGAATGAGGCAGCTGCGGCACATTTATTTGCTGTGACTTACAAGATCAGAAGAGAAAAATGTCTGCATGCAACCACTTTCAGCATTCACTTGGTTGTAAACTGGTTGTTCATTAAGAGTGCATCTGTGTTTGTTGCACAGTTTCTCAGTTTACACCTAAACTGCGCATACAGTTTTTATCACCACCTTGTCTCCTTTGCACAGTATTATCTGCACAAGGAATGCATGCCACTGTCATTTAGAACATGAGAGGTTATTAGTAAAGTAGAAATTAATGGAAAAAATATCAAAGACATTATCTTTAGTTTTCTTTCATAGGTCCAGTCACTAGTCCCATGACTCAGTTTCTTCATTTCAAAAGAAGAAACCGATGATTCCAATTGCCTGTGAGTACTTGTGAAAAAAATACCCAATATAGCTAAGTTCTTCTTACAAAACAACTGAATGCAAGTGGAAATTAACCTTGGAGTACATATGATTTGGGTAAACCTGATTCTGTTTTCAGAGGGGTCTCTTTTGGAAGGGACCCTTCTGTTTTACAGACTGTCTTCTGCTAAATATCAGATTTCTGTCTAAAAAGATTTGGCTATTATACCTGTTCCAACGAAAGCTACAATATTTGGGGGAAATGATGGGAAAAAATGCTATTTTTTTTTAATTTTGTTTTTGCTTGATTCTTGCTCAAACTTTCCCAAAATAGTCACTCTTGGAAAGAGAACAACCCTGGAGAAAGTTCAGCCAAAAAGGCTGAAGTTTATGAAAATAATAAATAACTGAAACTGGGCCTTTGGAATGGAAATGTTTAGATGAACTTAATATTAGTGCTTTGACACATAGGTGCTTGACTGGATTTTTGAGTCAGAAATACAGAAGGCAGGAAGTGAGTGGGAGAAAATCACTGGTATTTTTTTCTCCTGGTATATTTTTTAATGCAAACAGGAAGAAAATAGAAGGAGATGTCATGTACAGTATGTGATACTGATAGAGTTGGCTTAGACCAATGACACATCCTTGTGCTTCCAGTGACTCATCTTTGGTGGGCAAAGTGAATTACAACTGCAAGTGGAAAAGTTTTGCACAATTTACACCAAATGTTGCAAAAATCTAAGGCTCCAAAGTCAACAGATCAGTTAGAATCGAATAAGATTAGGTTCCATTGAAGGCAATGGCAATTGACATCATTCTTTAGTACATTAGTACATAGTAAGCCCACAATCAGGTACCTTCTGCAGTTGTGCAGTGAAGAAGATGGGAAAAAAAAGAATCACAGAATCATAGAATGGTTTGGGTTGGAAGGAACCTTTTGGATCATCCAGTTCGAACCCCCGGCCATGGGCAGGGACACCTCCCACCAGCCCAGGTTGCTCCAAGCCCCATCCAACCTGGCCTTGAACACTGCCAGGGAGGGGCCAGCCACAGCTCCTCTGGGCAACCTGGGCCAGGGTCTCACCACCCGCACAGGAAAGAATTTCTTCCTAACATCCCATCTAAATCTCCCCTCTTTCAGTTTGAAACCATTCGCTCTCGTCCTATCACTCCATGCCCTTGTAAAAAGTCCCTCTCCAGCTTTCCTGTAGGTCCCTTCAGCCTGTAGTCCCTTAAGCAACGTCAGTTAAGCAGCTTAAAACTGACAAACCCAGAGCTTTCAAAATAGCCATCCAAAAACATTTGATGTATACATTCTGTGGCTCAGAAAACTCAGGTGAGCTTCCTCCTCCTATTAATTTTCTACTGACAAATACATTCACAAACATTTATTGGAAAGTTCAGCATGAATAATCCTTTCAAAAGGAAAGACTTTGGGGCTAATAATGGATAAAGATGACTAAGCTCTGTGTTTCTCCATGTCTATATTATTATCTTGAATTGAATAAAGCATGGACAAAACCTGTAGGATTACAGATGTGGGGTTTTTTGCAGCCAGTGACCAGTGTCTCTCTCTTGCTCCTCACCCCTGGGTGGAGGAGAGGAGAAGTCTGCATGGCACTCCACACAAGCTCAGGAGCTGCCTGGGCAGAGCAGATTAAGATATGCAATCTCAGTCACTGACAAACACTGCCTTGCCTCCACTGTCATAACAGTGGAGCAATAAGGTTATGGCAGTTCCCTGTCTCTCAGTTCAGGGCATGCAGCTAGGACTGTGAAGCACTGTTATTAGCTCAGCTTACTCTTTCACAAGACTGGGAAACAATTATCACCTGCCTGTACAGGAACCACGTATTTCTCACAAGTCACCTCTTCGGTTTCCATAGTGGTAAACTTCACAGAAATTAACACTTTTTGTGAACCATTCTTGCCACCTTTGGCAATGAGTGGAACTCTGGGCTTCCCTTGGAGGCCATCAATCTAGACACTGATCTTCCCTCTCCTCCTTTTGCATGGACTTCAGCAAAACCCAATACCTGACTCGCAAAACATGAGATCAAAATCTGCTCTTATCATTAGCATTCTCAATGGTCTAAAACGAGAATAACTTGCCAAAAACGTCTGGAGGCATTTGAAACTGGGGCCAAAATGGCAGAGTTGAAGGTCTGGAGGGATGTCTGCACCCATGTGTAACCAGGGAGTGGGCTGAAAGCTCTGGCAGCCATCAGGAGTGTTCCCAGGCTCCAAGAGCTGTAAGTGACTGATGAGTTAACAACTGGCATGGGAGTCCACTTAACATACTCCATCATTGGACTGATCTTTCTAGCTCCACTCCGAAGGTTCTGGGCTTTCTTAGCAGATTTCTGGCAATGTTTTTCCACATTTAAATACATTTCCTGTGAAGCAGAGATAACTGTTTCTATTAGTTACTCATTTGTTGGTGACTTAACTGAGAGCGCAGTTCATAACTTGAGAGATGCAAGTATGAAGTATTCATGTCTCTCATCCCTCTTCAACAAGGAGGAGATGAAATCAGCAGAAGGCAAATGCTACATCAGGGAAAGTAGCATGGTATTGGGAAGAGGATATACTCAAGAGTGAAAGAGAAAAGAAAGACAAATAAGAGAGTGAAATTAGGATATTTCAATCTAGTAAACTAAGTTTGTGAGGCCAGGAGAGGGGAAAATTTGTATCCAAGGCCAGTCCTGGCATACATTCATTTAATACTTATGCTGCAGAACACCACACACGAAAATTGATTTTTTGAAACTTCTTAAGTGATGTGGGTGTACATTCCTTTGACTTTTATTTGGAGCTGAACGTTTGAGTTTCCCCCAATGGAACTGCAAATCCTGCTCAAAGTACTCTCTACCTTGACAGGCCAAGCAGCTCATGTGGTAGTGTAATGCTCCATAGATACAGTTAGTATGGAAGAGGAGTAGCAGAAACAGTAATCTCCCTCTGTGTGTGTGTCCTTCTGCATTTCATAGAAATGCAAATTCTTCTTTCACCTCAAATACTATACTGGCCAGTCCAGGCTTAGTATAGATTTAGAAAATCAGAAATTAAATGTTGATATATATATATATAATCAACAATCTGATATATATACAAACACACACATAGGAAGAAAATATATGCCAGTTCCTTGTATATTTCTCATTTCTTTCCTGTTGGGTAGACCAAGATGTCAATGAACATGTTATTTCTGATCTAATTTTGAAGTACAGCAAGCTAGTGGGAGGAGTAAAATGGCAAGACATCTGTGCCACAAGTTTTGAAAAGTCACGTGGCAAGCATTCTCCATGCAATTGCACACAATGCAAGAGCACAGAAACTTCTGTCACAAAGCTTCATCCCTGTTATATTGGTAAGACTGCCCACATGGACATCTGAACAAGTGATTCCAGCTTTTTTCCAGATCAATAGCCATTTCTACATTTGTCTGTGACTGTCCTTTGCCTGTGCACCATGCATATAGTACATAGGTTGCTAATCACTGCATTTACATGCATGTATATGCCTGAACTGACCATTTGTGGTTGTGCACCCACTGTCCAGGAGAAGGAAGAATAGTTCTGGTATAGAATTGCTGGTATTGGGAACATTAGACAGTTTTAGTGACATTTACTTCCCATTACTTTATTTTCACATATATTTTCACAAGATATCCAATATTCCAGGAGGTAAATAATTTTCTATTTACTTTCTCAGTGCCTTTGAAGGTACAGCATATGAAAATTGTCCAGTTGCAGACCATCATCTACCAAAGATCCAGTGCTATGAAACCAAGTGGAAGAAATGGTTCTAAAGTGAAAATTCACACTGGAAAAAAAGTAGGGTTCTGTGCAAAAAACTATCTATAATTTTCTTCACAGCAAATAGTTTCCACTGGTACAGTTTGTGCTATGCTTGTGGCTATTAGGGACCAGGTATAATTTCTCAGATATATATATATATGAACGGATAGCCCCAGTGCCCTAAAGGAACTCCAGCACAAGTCATTACCTCTTGTTCTTCCTATGTAGACCCTCAGGCCTTTTTATTCTGCTATATTACCCTTTGCTTCCCTTGCTAAAAACAGCCTTGCTGGCAAAGCTGCTTTTCCTCTCTAGAAGTAGCCACTTTTATATGACGGGTGATGTGAGCTCTGCAAATACAGAGCCAAATTCCACGGTAATGCAAGAGGATGTATTTATGACAGCAATGGGTTTGTGCCTGGTCACACTATGGCTGTATGAGGTAGATGGATGATAAAATTGTCTGGGGTGAAAAGCATGGTAAAATATTGCTAGTGTAGCTATGTTAGGTAAGTTCTACCACAAATCTGTTTAAGGTTCTCACGCTAAGTCTTGCAAAATAACAGCTATTTACAAAATGTATTTCAGAGTTCATCAATAAGCTATTTGCCTTTCATCCTTTATTTATTCCTTTCTTCCCTCCACAAAACTGTTAGTTCATTTTTTTAAAGCATTGCTTGCTTTATTAAGAACTATGGAAAACTGGTCATCAGTGCAATACTTCAAAAAAGAACGTTTGGTTGGGTGACAGAAGGGCCATATCTGCAGCATCAGTAGCCCTGGCTTGGAGCTACACTGCCATAAAATGTGGCCTCAAGATCGTGTGTGCAATGACCCAAGTGGAAAAGGAATTTTTGACTTGTAAACAACTATTTGTCTCCTGCAGTCTTGAACACAGACCCTTGGAATTATCGTTCATTAGCAGACTATTGAATTCACATAATCAGTAATAGTTTCTGGAAGCTGTTTGGCAAGCAGGTATGGAAATTACTAACTCACAGCTGGGTAAGAAAAATGGCAAATACACACGTTGTGCTTGCTCTTTCCCCCCCCTCCGCCNTTTTTAACAATAACAGGACATTACTACTCCTAAGATATATTATGTGTTTTCCCCATTTTTCTCCATTTTGGTTGAATACTCAGAAGTGTGCTAGCTTAAAAATCTCCTGGTTTATTATTATGATTGATAGTGCAGTCACGTGATATAAATGACTGCCGAGGTGGAACATTTAAATTGTTAATTTGTATACAACTTTAAAATATAATCTTTTAACGTGCTGTTCATGACTTTGTACGTAAAATGCCAAAATACTTGTTTGGTTGCTTTTGTTTCTACAGGCAAAAAGGCAACACAGCAGAGATCACTTTCCAATACTGTTGTGCATTCACTTTTCCTCCCTGCAAGAATCTGGCTTCAGCCCAACATAGTTGACAGTGACACAAGGTAAGCTGAAAATATTTGCTGGTAATTGTTAAAATGAATTTGTTTGGAGACCTTATGGTCTTTCTATGCTTATTCAGCAAAACTAACTCATTCAGACCCTGATTCAGGAAAGCATTTAAACATTTCTTTTATTTTACACGAGTGTTTAAGTAACACTAACTTTGAGATAAGTCTGAGTACAAGGCCTTTTTCTCCTTGAATTTGAGCTTTCATACATAACTCATCTACAATAAAAAAGTAATTTTCATTTAGGATAGTTGGTAGCTTGCTGCTTTCTGAAATCAGATCTAGAAGTTGCTGCCATTTAAGACCATAATGTTTAGAAGCTGTTAAATATGAAGTCATGTTTAATGTGTGAATATTTAGTAGGCTATAGTATGGAAAACTAAACAAAGCAGAGATTAAGAGATTAGCCTCTCATTCACCCACTCCTCTGAAGTATGAATTTGCTATCTTCTTCGCCTGAGATTTAAAATTTTTGCTCTAAAGTGTAAACCTAGTGAGCGTTCTGCTAGACAGATAACTTGCAATGAGCAAAGTTCATAATACTGAAAATGTCCAAGGTCCCAACCATTCCAACATTTACACACCTTTACCCTCAAACAAATGAGATCTCAGTGACTTCACAGATATGGGACTATACACACTCCTAAAGTTAACCTTGTTTGTAGCCTTTCACCGTTTTGGGACCCAAGCAGCTGTTTGCTGGAAATGAGTAAAGCTGTGGCCAGGAGAACTCCCAGAGATGCTATTTTCACAATTAGCTCGCACGCTTTACTCAACATCTTCCAAGCCCTTTAGGTCTGCGTGCAGATTTGTGATGCTCTTCAGAGCCTCCAAAGCAGAAGACAAAGTCCACACCCACTGAAATCAACAGAAGCTTTGCCAACAGGGTTCATGTGACCAGAATCCCTACTCAAGGAACATGCATCGCTTCTTTGGGTTGCGTTGTTCATGAATGCAATCTGGCCATTGACACATTTTGTTTTGTTTTCTTTTAAATCATTTTCCTCAGGCTACATTCATCTTCCCTTCTCTCTTCTCTGTGCAAATGATTTGGCAGGGAAGGCAGTAGGCACAACGGATGAAAAATTTTGGGATAGTGGAGGAATTCCCATAACTTGGGAGTTAAATTTTAATGTAATTTGTAAGCATGGACTCCTCAGTCCTGTGCTCTTTTTAACTGGTTGCCAGATTCAGTCAACACATGGTTCCAATTTTGCCCCACCTCAAATTCTTATGATGTAAATTTTAATGGAAAAGCATCACTTTGAAAACCAGAAAGCTCTGTCAAGGAACTGAACATTTCATGGACAGATACACTTGCAGCCATTATCAGCAACTTGCTCCTGGTAACACCCCAGGTCACTCTCGTAGACACAGTGGATGCCAGCCCCTTGTTAGCTGTTAAAGCTGTAATATTTTCCTTGAAAGTTACTTGCAAGAGTCTTATCCCCAAGTCCCTAGTATCTCCTTCTGTCTTTGAACTGCTTAGGCAGCCACTGAAAAAGAGCCAGTCCTTTAGAGCAGATGACTGAAAAAAGTGGGAAAGGGGGAAGAAAATCACAGAAACACAAGGGAAATTTATTATTTTTTTTTTCCCTTGGAATGATAATGTCCCATCTAAGTTCTTCTGTTTTCCCTGAACATTTCATTCTCACAGCTCTTGATTATCTCACCTGCCTGACAGTGCTCAGACACACACCAGACAGACCAAGGTTTCCATTCCCATTTTGGAATCACTTTTCTTTTCCATGAGACTCAGCTACAAGGGAGAAGAGAAAACCAGAACATTTGTGATGTTCAAAATTTAGAAAATACCAAGTTGTCCCATGAGTGGCAGAATTAGCAAAGCCTTGCTTTGAACAGGACTGTCCTTTTTCTTCTGCCTATCATCCTAGAAACCTGCTCATGTTCCCTATGCCAGCCATATCAGAAATTTTTGCTAATATTTGCTAAATAGCAAATGCTTTTCCTTTAGAATGTCAGATGGGAGGTGTCAGATTAGGATGTCAGATTAGGATAGGTGGGAGCAGAGAAGGGACTCTTCTCCATCCAGCTGCCAGTTTTCTTGATGTTTGTGAGATTCCTACCCCTCTTCTACACTGGTTAGGAGATGCACAAAGGACTCAAAATTTGCTTTGATTGGGGAAAACTGACAAAAACTGTGATTACAAAATCCTCATCTTTGTACAAATCCATGAAAAAAAATGGGATACAGTTCTAAGTGCATCATGTGGCCCTATCCCTCACAGACAGTCAGGGCTATCTTGTTCCTGGGAGAGCCAGAGACTTCTGGTTCCTGCTGAAGTCTCAGTTCTGAGGTGGAGAGGAGATGCTGCTGCTGACTCCTTCCAAAACTGCTCACCCAAGGGGGCCACAGCTTCCTCTGGCTATAAGGTTGTTTGAGAGAAGTGATGACATGCTGATGTTTCTAACCCAAAGTGGTAGTGTGGCAGTCATCCCACACAGCTTCTGACTTGGAGCGTAGAGCAAAGCACTAGGAAAACCAAGGCAATGCAAAAAACATGGATCCAGTTCCCTGTCCCTTATTCATATGTGCCATAAAAGAAAAATCCCTTGCTGCTTTTTCTCATCAAGCAAGCTCCAAATCTCTCCTCTCAGAGGAGGGCTTTGAAGGGCTACTTTGAGAGGCAGGGTGAAACGTGGTGAGCTGGGCACTTGCACAAGCTCTTGTAAGTGAAGAACAAAGGCCTGGGGGAAATGTTTTGTTGGAAACAAGACCTCTAGAGCCAGGTAGCTGGAAAGCCTTTGCCTCAGGAGGACATTCTGAGGGACAGAACCTGTCCAGGTCAGATCTGGAGGAAAGCTCCTGCACAGCCTGGTGCACTGGCTGCCTCCTGCATTTTGCCTGCATCATTCCCAGTGCACTAGAGAAGAGGTTGCCATCCCAGTTTAAAAAGCAGGCTTCATTTTCCTTCTCAGCTGATTAGTGTATGGATGCGCTGGAGGGTAGGGTCCATGGTGGGGCAGCCATGGATGTGGAGGTCCATCCTGTCTCCATGTTCTCTTCCTATCTGTCCTGCCCTCTGGTGTTTATCAGCCTGGGCTAGTGGCCAAGTGGTGATAATAGCCCCAGTTTTGCTGCAGGATCTGCATGCCTTTGCCTATGCACCACATTCAGCTGCTTTCATTGATTTCTTCATCTGCTTTTATTGATTTCTTACTGCAGATGCAAGCCCTGTCTGCTCCAAAATCCTGCTGCAAAACCTGCCCCTGGCCTCTGAGCAAATTCTTCTTGACGTGTCAGCCATGAAAGTGGCGTCTCGCTAGGCAGAAGTAATATTTCAACTGAATTCAAGCAGGCCTTTCCCTAAAAGCAAAGAAATGATCGTTTTTCATGTAAGTGCCTAAAAACGTGTTTCCCTGGGCCAGGCGCCCGTGCCTGGTCCTGGCAGAGGGCTTAGCTAGTCCACGTGGATCCCCGTCAGTCTTGGCAGAGGTATGGGGACTCTTAAGAGCAGATCCCAGAGAAGGACTGAGACCCAGATTTGATAGACAGAGCTCACCCCTCGCGGGCCCCTTTGCAAGGAGGTACCCCCCTCCCCCTCCATCATCCCCATCTTAGTGGGGGAACTGAAGCCAGGAATTAAAGACTGGATGTTCAGAGTAAACTTAAATACCCTGATTTGGAAAGACACAAGGCATCAGCTCTTCTCGTTGACTGAGGCTGGTGGTACAGGGCCCTTCATATGTCAAATCACTTACTTAGAGCCCTAAGTTTAGAACCTGAACTCCCAGCAAGACAGGAAATATTAGCCATGGGTTGTTACTGCTAAGCACAGCGAAAGATAACAGCCCTGCTTTTGCTTGCTTTTCAGGCCATTTGTACTTCTTTGTCCCCTCAGGCAAATTTAATCCTTTCAGGATGTTTGCTATCCTTGACTAACAACATCAGATGCCTATAAAACAATTTCTGCTGTCAGCTACCATCTCTGCTGTCAGAGAACCTGGTGTTATAAAAAGCATCCTAAATGAAACTACATTTTCTCTTTCAAAAGTGCATTTTCATCTTCAGAGTGCAACATCATTCTGCCAAAATCCAGGAAAACCATCTTGATTTTAAAGCTACAAGACAGGCAAAGCATTGTCTTAGACTCAAAGATTCTCCAAGCTATGCTTTTCCTATTACAGAGTCAATCTGTCTCCAAAGTTTTTGGTTTTGTTTCAATTGGAACAGAGGAGGAAAGATTAATAAGATTAAAATAGAAGAATAATTTTCTCAGTTCATTTACATCTCTTTAGTTTTCTGTAACGATGGAGAACAAGGTAGTTAACTTGTTCTTACCGAGTAGGAGTAAGTACAATAAAGAATTACCCAAGGTAAAATCTTTCATTTCAACCACTCAATTATTTTCTAGTGAAGTCCAGTTTAAAAGAAAAAGTGAGAATGACTTGGCTGAGTTTGAAGTACTGAACATGAGTCTCAAACACCTCCTCCCCTCGCACGCACAAATTCATGAGCATAGGGATAACATGATAAATATATCCACTGATAATTTGAAATTCCAGATAATTTACCACTGCCAGACCTCTGGCTGGGGACTTTCTTTCCCCTGCTGATTCAATATATGCTGTTACCTAAAATCAAAATCAGCCTCATACAAGGCCACTGAAAGCTTTATGTGCTCGGAGAACACACCACACCTAAACGCAGTAGGACATTGTTTCCTCACCGTAAGAGATCGCAGAGAGTTACAAATCGTGGTTCAGTTTGCCCAATGTATTTTTAATGGATTAGCAAAGTTAACAAATGGTATCTTATTTCTGGCTCCTTCTGATGTAATGTAAGTCTTACAAAAGCATACTAGATGTTCCAGTTTAATGACCCTTCCTCTTTTCAGGGAACAAACATACACGTCCCTGTTGCTCAGTCCTTCACACCAACCTTCCAAAAAATAGCTGGAGACAGGATGGTTTTTGTCCTAACTGGATTAGAAATACTTGGTTCTAGCTTTAATTTCTGATGAGAGGAATTTTGAAAAGATGGGGGACAGCTTTAAGGAAGCTGAATTAGGTGGGAAAGATGTCGGGCCACCTTCCCAGAGCAAGCCCCAACCCTGTCAGGATCTACAGCTTCTCTCACGCCGGTATCAGTTTATCATCGCCATCGTACGTGTTTCTGGCAAGGGTCGCTGGTGTCTGAGTGTGGGTTACACCCAGCCACGATGATCCCAACAGGGTGGGGGGAGGGAACACCTTTTGTCTCCTTCCCCCTCACCCCCCTCTTTTAAATGTGACCTCCTTCCATCAGAGTGACTGCTTCAGGCTGCTTCTGCTTGGAAGGGCGGGGTGAATGGTTTCCTCTTCCTCCTCCCTTCCCAACCCTTCCCGTCCCTTCCCTGATCCCAGCTCTACTGCACAGATCACTTGGCTGGGAGAGGCGGAGGGGGAAGGGTGTTTTTAATGCCAAGAGCTCGAAAAGGACTGCGAGGATATTTTGCATTATTCCTGTTTCAGGCAGAAATAGATGCAGAAGCAAAGCAAAACAAAAAATCCCCAAGCCCAAGTGAGGTTCTGAATCCACAAACAAGTCCAGCGAACAGCAGAGATATCCATGTACCCAAGAAAAGCCTAAGCTGCCCTGAGATGAAGCCCAGGGCCTGTCTCCCAGTTAGAGGGCTGCCAAATCCTTTCCACTCTCACTGCCAGGCTGTCCTCGCCACATTTCAAACCAGTCAGAACCCTTTCCCTCAACCCACAGCCCAAAAGGGATCGGAGCTGAGACACAAGCCCTGTGATCCATGCGGGGTAGTATGAAGTATCTGAGGGCAAATGATGGTAAGAGCACCCTCTTTTTCTTCAGCAAGTGTAAATGAAGCTGAAGGAACAGAGCTGGCTGCTTTTGCTGGTGGTTTGAATGCTGTACAGCAGTAGAGAAACCTGCTGAATCTCACCTTCTCCATTCCTGGGTAGCTGAGGTGGCAGCTTCCCGACATGGTCAAATAAAAATAGTTTTGTCCTAGACCTAAATCAGAGTTCACCACTCATTTTCAGGTCAGCCTCTTGCAGTCTGATGCAATCATGGCAAAACTTACTGGCTGCTGCAGTCAAAAGCAGGCTGGTTTGGACCTCCTGGATCAAAAACAGCAGGTTTTTGAACACACACTACCTGACCATTTCCAGGAACCCCCCAAGTCCTACGCACCAGGAGGGATGATGTGATCGCACCTGACATGAGAAACAAGGCTTGACTTCCAGAGGCTATTCAGCTAATTCTGCTTTGCTCACACAGCACCAGTGCCCCCTCAGAAGCCTTTGGAGAATACTACCACGGAGCAGGAACGTGGTCCCTCTCTCTGTCCTGCCGCCAAAGGCTGGTGGAGCATCATGCCAAGGGGAAATCTGCTCTCACAGTGAAGCCAGCACAGCCTGCTCTCTTTCAGAACATGATGGAAAATGCACTTCTTTGTTCAGCGTTTTTACTAAGTGTAAAAGTGTAAAACCCTTGATGGTTTGCCAACTGGATGGAAACTGCTCCCCGTTCAGGGGAAGACAGGTAAAATACAGAGCGTGTGGGTGCAGCCTTCTTTGCTCTGAGTTTTGATGTGGAAAACATTCGGTCTCTCGGGTGATTACTGCCATATTTATGTGTAATAACAGTAAATAATATTAAAATAACAACAATAATCCGACGAAAACCACCACTGAGCAGTGCTCTGAAAACTGAAGTGAGTTGACAAGTCCATGAAAGAGGAGGCTGAAAATGCACCCACCACACATCAGTTACAAAGCACCTTTGGATATGCATGTCTCCAGCAGGAAAAAAAATGAAATTAATTTAAAAAAGAGCATGTGTTTGCTTGCAGAGATTGGGTGGGGGACAGGACAGTGAGGTGGTGCAGGAGACCCTGTGAGGAGGAGGGCAAGCAAAATGGGAGGATGTAAAAAAGAGCAAAGGACTTTTGTGAGCTTTTTGGCAGATGCTGGAGCAGGTGGAATGCAGAGTGTTTACACAGTTCATATTTCAATATACTAAGAAAACACAGGGAGTCAGGCTCTAAGCTGTTATTAAGCTCCCCTCCCCTCCTGCCCCAACCACTTCTTTAAAATCTGCCTTCAGATCTCAAATGAAACCGCTCTCTGCTGGACCAATGGCGCTGGGGCAGCGACTGTGCCACCAGCTGAGAAAACAAATTTGAGAAAGAGAGTGTGCGCTCAGGTTAACAAGCCTTGGGCAAGTGAGTCCCCCCGCCTTTCCCTGTTCTCACCTCCTATTCCCCAAAGCCCCTGGAAACAGTGTGCTTTGGTAGGAGAAGCTGTTCGGCATCGAATGGCGGCCGAGCTTCAGAGCAGCAAGCAGGGAGGAGAGGGGAGATTTACAATGTTCCAGTTTGGAGTTTTTGCATAATGAAAACCAGAAGTCTAATAAAATACAGCAGCAGTGACACTGCAATGGGGGGGGAAAGGGAAAACAAACTTTTAGGATAAAATAAACATTGTGTACTCAAGTAAGGAGTCTATTTCCATCTATGGATAGACATAAACATACTCTCCTCTACTAATTCAAACTAAGAAGATTAAATTCAGGTAAACCAAACACAAGACAGGCAGGAACATTTCCCATTAGCAAATCAGTCTTTGGTGAACTAGCTCAGAAAGCAGCTTTGGCCACAGGACTGTATGAGTGGCCCAGAGTATTTTCATACCTTTTTGCCACTCATCGGTGATCTGACTCTGGTTATTCAGAAAAGGGCAAAAAAAAAATATATTTTTTGAAAGGTTCTGGGTTCATTCAGAATGATATTGTCAGGGAAGTTATTGCATCCACACTTTTATTACTTTTCAGGAAGAAATCTTTTTTTTGCAGGACATGAGCAAAGGAAATAATAGAGTACATCTGAATACCTCGGTGGGCTCATTTACATCCTGTGGGATGAAAATTACATTGTACAATAATTTCTATCATTGATATACATAGGGTTTCTTATTTTTTAAGCGATGTGGAAACGTTATGATTGGGATATATCGGCCAGTTAGAGGAGCTGGCAGAGCTGTGCAGCCCACAGAGCAGCTTGCATCCTTCAGAGCTCCTGCGTAGTGCATTCACTTCAGAATGCAAAGCTGAAATATCTCAATGGTTGTGAGCATAGGGCAAAATTGGAAGTGGAAAGAAAGGGGTCGTGGGCTGCACCCTCTGCCTCCTGCAGTTGTTCTGGGAAGTTCAGGTTCAAAGTTTAATTCGCAGGTTGGTTTCATTCTCAATCTGTGATCCTGGGAAAATCATTTAACTTCTTTGACTTCTCCAGTTACTCATCCATAAACCAGATAGTTTTATTTGAGCTTGGAGGCTCAGGTAGAATTTCTACTTGAAATTTTTACAGGAAAAGTAGTATAAAGGGAAATCAATTGCCTGAACAGCAGTAGCAGCAAGACATACTTGCAAATCACAGCGGGCTTCTTTGAAATGCTTTTGTTAATTCCATGACATCTACTTGGGTTTTGGAACGACACATCTTTTGACCACATGCCATATAATTAATGATATATTAACTAATAAAGTTGCAGTGTGCTGATGACAATGAAATAAAGCATTTGAAATTCAATAACTGTATCCTGCTGAAGGACCACGAGCGGACAGGTTGACTGGCTCACTGAGCTCCTGCTCTTAGATCATGTTTGGCTCAGCTGAAGAGCACTAGTGCTGGCTTTAGGTGTAATCTCCCAAATTTGAGAGCAAGGCTTGCCATCCATGCAATTATCGTGGCTTCATAACTTCTGTCCAGCACACTGAGGAAGATGTGCTCTGCCTAATTCAGAACATATTTTGAAAAAGCAGCGAACGCTTAATGGACAGACTCTGAACTCCTCTGCAGAAAAACAGATTCCCCTGATTCCTCCTCTCCCTCCTCCCCCTTCTCTCATCGAGGAATTTAATACAAAATATCATCTGTGGACAAGAAGCAGTAAAACCGGCAGGGAACACACAGCCATGGAGTGGAAATCCAAACCTATGTTAGTACACATCATTCTTCGTTCACCTGCCCGAACAAATGAATGAGCTGATGCCTCATTGTCCTGAGCTGCGTGTGGGTCCTTGTGCCCCACTGGGATCCCCTATCACCCCAGTAAAGCCAAAACTGGAAGTGTCAATCTGCAAGCTCTATCTAAGGAGCTATGAAAGCAGTGAGCTGATGCCGGGTCCCTTCGTGTGACCACCTCAAATACAACAGCACCCTCCACTGTCTGCTCGGGGTAGAAAGAAGCCTTGCCCGGGTAATTCTCCCTGACAAGATGATAAAACCCAGCCAGCCGAGATCACTCTAATTACGACAGATTATCCAGCTGTTTGGAGAACACAAATTAATATAGATGACGGTAAATGATTGGAATGTGGCCATTCGTTTGAAAAAAATTATAAAAGGGAATGACACTTCAAAAAATGCAACCTCTTCTGGAGCAAAATTAAAGATGAAATCGTAATTAGTCTACTGTGTATATTCTGCTATGATATCATTCCAAAGAATGTAAAATTCTTTATGGTTAGTGTTTTTCCCTTATGCTGTTATTTGAAGATACTTTTTCAGTCCCAAGAAAATACAAGTCAGATGTGCTTTCTCACAGTAAACCTCGGCCATTTTAAGTTAGTGTGGCTCATAGCCAGAGAGCTATACACATTTATGAGTCACAGCTCCTTTCAGTCACAAATGCAGGACACTAAATATGACCACCAGCTACTATTTCTAGTTTAGGAGGCCTTTCTGGAACAACAGTGGCACTTGATGGAAAGGCACTGTAAAAATAGACTGGTTTACTAATTTTTTTCTTTCTCTCCCATACATTTTTCCCCCTTCCTTCTTTTTTGTATCACATATGTTTCTTTCCCTCAAAACACTCATGACTGAGCTAGGTTTGCCATTAATATTCACTGGTGTGAATGAATGGAGCAGAATTGCCTCTGGGAGAGAGGTACCTGGGAAACAGGGAATGAGGTGCATATAACAAAAATGTTTGTAGAGGGGAGGAGAGGGCAGGTGAATGACAGGCAATCAATGTAGCTGGAAGAAGAGGGAAATGATGGTTGTGAAGGATAAAGTGAGGAAAAAGCAGGGTCCTCCTCTAGCTCTGTGGACAGTCCTTTATCTCCTCCTGTTAGGCCTGGAAGCTCTCATTTTGGTTGTGATTTCCACTGCACTGCAACCACACTCCCCAGTTCTTGTGCCATGCATGCTGTAAACACCCAGGACCTCATCAGCTTCTCAGGCTGTGTGACCAAGGAGTGGGAGCATAACACAGACATTACAGAGCTGTCTGAACACCCTCAGAAGTTCCCTAATTTACAGCATAGAACTTCAGTTCCCAACAAGGCAGATGCACCTCACTTGGGAGGTTTGTCAGTACCAGCAGAAGGGAAATACAGGGAAAAGTTTCTGTACTGCCATATCTGGACTATTGGTGTAGAGCTCAAAGTAAAGATCTTCCTGACTTACTACCTTTTTTTTGTTGTTTTTCTATACTAGCACTGCTGAAGCTGGTGACAAGATGATGAAAAGGTAAAAGCAGGGATTTAGGTGGAGGTGGCAGATGAGGCAAAAGGAAGGGTCCAGTGGGCAAAAAAGAAAAGGAGAAGGAAGATGAGGCAGCAGCAATAAGTCTTACTCTAAAAGGTTTGAGGGATCTGGACCAATCCTTCCCAATAGCAGAGAGCAGTGAGTCTCTCTGGGGAGTGGATGCTTTCCTCTAGTAGGATCGTACCAGCAGCTCCTTATAGCTGAGCCATTGATTTGCTTGAAGGCCATTGGAAGGACTCTGGGAGTAATTTCAGCTCTTTGCAAAGTAGAGCAAGAGGCAAGGCATGATTAAGGTGTACAGGAGGGTAACAGCTCTTTGACTTCAGGTTCAGGGTAAGAAAAACCTGTCTTTCTGGATGAGACCAAAAGAGCCTGTCTTGTTTAGTCTAGCAAAAAGAAAGCTGATATGTGTTCATTTTTATAAATATATATCAAGGCAGTGGACACCAGGAGGGCTGATGAGCTATTTAAGCTAAATAATGATGTTGTCAGAAGAACAAATAGCAATAGACAGGCCCTGAATGCATTCACACTGGAAATTATGACAAGTTTTCTAGCAGAAAGGGCAGAAAAATTCTGGTAAAACCTAAGTAGTAGTTGAAATGTGAAGCTTGGTCAGTTTACAAGAGGGATTATATGACATAATTACTTGTGTTAACAGGGGACTGAGTCAAAGATGACTACTCAGGAGGTCCCTCCTGACCTGTATTTAAAGGATCAGTCCTACTCCAGTGAAGACTGTTGAATCAGCTGAGCTGCTAAAACACAACTCATCTTGGGCCCTGTGGGTCTATTCGTTACGTTTTGTAAGCAAGATAAAATATCCCATCTTTCTAAAGGATTTGACTTGCTGTCAAGTAATCATTTATGCCCATGGGAGGACTGGTGAAGTGTTCTTAGCTGAACCCCTATGCACAGCCGATGGATCCAAAGAGTTTGTGTTTGTATTAACGCTGTCCTTTCCAACCCCTCATTTACCAGGTCCCTCCTCACCTGCCAAAATATGCAAGCATTCAGCAGCAAAATAAATTTGCACTTTTCAGTCCTCAGAAATATTCCCCAAGTCCAACACTGCCTCATTCACTTGGAAAAATGTAACCAAAGAAAAGTTTGCATCCAGAAACAAAAATCAGATCACTGCAAAACCTAAACTATGTCTGAAGTTTTGTGAACAGAGAGCTTGGATGTGCTCAGGCTCATGCCAGGTTCTTTAAGACAGTGAAACTCCACTTGTAAAAAAAAAATTATTTAGCAAGTCTCTGCTAAAAGTGACTTCATTTTACATATATTATGGTAGTTTCCTCAGAATAGTGGCTCAAATCAGATCAAAGCACATAACTATGTAGTCACCGACCTAGGCTATGCTCCAGATACAATTTTTCCTGGCTGTTTTGCCTGACTTTGGAGTCATCCCTTCTTTAGGCTCTTAGCACATCTGACTTAAGATGAACAGGCAGTGGGATTGTGTTCCCTGCAGTCTGCAGACCTAACATCAGGCATCAGCTCCATTTCTTCTCATTTCATTTATCGCTTTCCTTGGTTATGGCTTCAGTAAGATTTAGAAAAAAAATGGGTTTAAAGTATATAAAAAAGGGGCACTTTGATTTCAGCTCTCCCCAGGTGTGAGTACGTGGAATCAAAGCACCCAGAGCTTCCCAGAGCACAAGACCCAAGGCCATCTTCCCTTTATGATGATGGCTTTCATTCCATCTCTCCAATAAAAGACACTGACTAAAAAATAACCATAATCCTCAGTTTGTGCGATCTGAAGAAGCTTATGCTCTTTCTAGTATCTCTTGTGGAAAATATGGGACCACACACTCAGTTTTACCTTTTTTTACTAGGTCATTTCTTTCCCCCACAGTCTTTTATAACCCTTTTAGCTGACCACATAAAAACAAAGTGATGTGGCAGAGTTCTTGTAATTGAAAGCACTGTGGAACAGATTTAAGGCTGCCTTGATGATGGAGAGGGGCACAGTCTTGCAGCTTAAAGCCAAGTTCAGAGCCAGTATTGGCACGGGGGATTGCACTGACTGCTTCAGAGCCATGCTTGCTTTCTGAAATTGGCCCAGAGTCTCTTTGGCTAGGGAGTCAAACAACGAATAAGAAGCTGGCGGTTATGAAATTGTGCAGTTATTACAGCCTCTAAGAACTCAGCTTGTAACATATTATAGTTGTAACAAAAAAAAAAGCAATCTTTGCCTAAATTACTTCACTTGTTTGACAGCTGATTCCTATTAAGGGTTTGTATGGATCATACCAGTAATCTTGATAAACCTCTGATAAGGTGTCCAGATGTCCTGGTTTTGCCAGTTTCTAATTAGCAGTCCTGGGGTCCTGTCAATTTACGTTGCTGTTTGCTGCCGAGGGCCATAAAGTGAAAAGTTCTCTGCATCTGATGTCAATTCTTCAAAGAAGGACCCCCTCCTTACTATTGGATATTGAGTCCCAGTTGGAGAGACTGCAAATTTGATCAGCCTAACAGAAATTACAGGCAAGCCTGGAAGCAATATTCTCATGTGTATGTCCTAAGAAAGTGCCATTCTTCCTCCACGCTTCATCTGTGTCTATGGACAGATGTGCCCTAACCTTCCTAGGGAGAGGCAGGGCTGCTTCTTCTGCGTCATGCACAGACAAAACCCCAGGCTGCTTCTCCCTACGCCATGCCAAGGTTTGTGTCTCGAGTATGACCAAAGAAGAAAAAAACCAAAAATACTAAATCCTGGCTAGACAGGGCTCATTTCCTCACAGGAACACAAGGGCAGGTGGAAACAGGTACATAAGGAGAGGTGAATGTATATGTGAGGCTCTTCTTAAAGCCTGCTGTCCAGGGAGGGTCCAAGTGACTCAGCACTGAACCACTGCTCCAAGGATGGCATTTTCTTTCTTGGAGTCTTCTCCAAGGTCCTCATGTTTTAGGGAAGCTTGAGGGTCTATATCTAGGCATGCTGCCACCTCTTTTTGGCAATATAATAAGTAAAGGAAACAGGCAGCTAGAAAGGAGCCCCACAGGAGGAGAAAACCACCTGTGGTACCTCAAGTGGAAGAAGGTGGTAACTGATTTCCTGACCCTTCCCTAGCAGCGTTCCAGCAATGATGCACATTGCATGCTGCTAAGAACATACAGCACAGGGGCACAAACCTCCCCACTTTTGTTTTGCTGAAAGAGAACCACTGGAAGGAGGTGGAGGTCTAGGGGAGAGCCAAGCATCTAAAAAGCAAAAACCTGAAGGGCAGGAAGAGCGGGTTATAGGTGTGCAGGTAGAGTTAATCTGATTAGTCCTTCAACAATGTGTGTCACAGCATTTTTCTCCCTCCTTAAAAATATCATTCATTTGTACCAAGCAGGCTGAAGTAACACCAGCCACTTCCCTGCCTACAGGGATCTCAAGATGACATTCCCTAAAAAAAGTGGAACCATTTCAATTTAAAATTCTCAGGCCAGACTGATCCAGTTTACAGACTGAAAGGAAAGGTGGTGGTCACCTACCACCTTTCAGACAAGTGCTGGGAAAGGGAGTTACGTGTGAAAATTCTGGCAGCAAATTCAGCCAGACCCTTCTTTGCCCTAAATGCCCTTAGATCCTGTAAAACCCTTACTCTTTTCTTCCATAGCTCCAAAAGATAACATTTCCAGAACAAGCAAACTGAGTTACTGAGGTGAGAGGCAATCTAAATGTTGCCATAGTGGCTAAAACTTAGAGTTTAGCTTAAAACATTGAGAAGTCTCATAGCTTCTATAAAGAGACAGCAATCTTTCATGATGCACAGAGGTGTAACTGTTGTGGTTTAGTGTCATCATTTGCTCACCCTCTGGTACCTTTAGTTTTTATCTCTTCTCTCCTGCCCTTATGTGTGCATGCGCATTGGACCTGCAAATTACAGGGCTGCTAGAGTCTTCAGAAAATAAAAAAAGCAGCTACAGAATGCTAAAAATATCAATGCAGCTACTGCCTTTTCATCCTTATTCAGGAGAAGAGAGCTTCTGCTAACAATCCCCCTGTGTTTTCCATGTTACAGGAAGGCATGACCCCAGGAATCTGCCAGAGTGTCTCCACTGCCACCTTCTCCACCCTCTTTCCACTTTCCTCGTGGTTGCAGAAGGAAAGCAGGGATGTTAGAGAGTGCAGAGTCATCGCCCAGATTATCAAGGGCCAACCCACAAGGCCTTAACTAGGGTATTGAATTGTCACGCAGAGAGGTAAATCCAGGAGCAAGGAAAGCCATGCTGCGAGTCCAGACACCCTGCGAGGGGAGAGTCACAGCGGTGGCGTCCTGCAGGCATCGGCTGCTGCTGGAAGCACAGACACAGCACTGGATACAGACACGCTCAGCTCAGGGGTTTGGTATGCTTCCCCAGCAGACTGGAGTTGTCCCTGTTTAGTTTCAGTGAGAACTCATCCAGCCGCCTCCACAGAGCAGAGCCTGCAATGCGCAACATGGCTTGCCAGGAAAGTGAGACAGTCATGTGAAATCTCAGAAGGAAAATGAGGAACCCCATTTGTCAGAATTATAAACTGATAAAATTGAAACCTTGCCTCTCAAATAATATTAATGGTAAGTAAAAATGCACCTCTGCACCCAGCAGTCAAGCTAAGCAAGAAAATAAAACAATTAGAGTAAAACTTCTGGATGTCTGTCCCATCACTGGCTCTGTGAAACATGTTGATGTGGGAAGCAGAAGCCCTGCTTTGCAAAGATGCAGTTTTTCACCCAGTGCCCACCAGACTGTATTATGTCCTTTATGTACACTTTATGCAGAGCAGGGACCTCACTGAGCAATTTCCACTCATGCTGCTCCTGTCCAGTATCAAGCTTGCCACAAGCTTTGTATTCTTGCTTTAAGTGCGGTGAACTACGGTACTTCAGACCACAAAAGACTATTGTTGGATGTGTTGGAAAAAGAAGGATTTATAGGCTGTAACTTTTTTTTCTTTCAACAGATAAACACTAGCACCAAAATTATAGCACAAGCTCTCAAAGTCCAGTAATTAAAAACAAAGGTTAGCCCCTACAGCAAGAGGTACTAAGGTCTGCAAGATGCCCTTCAAATTGAAACCGACTGTGTAACTCACAAATAATACAGATACAAATTAGCTATATGTGATCAGCCACTTCTGTTTACCCAAAGGATATTCTTTTTCTTGTGGTTTTTGCATACATTGCATTTACAGTGTGAATGAGTCACACATACCTAGTGTTTACCATTCAGTATTTCACGTGGGGAAGATGGCAATTAACGTTTTTGTTTAAATTCAAGAAAATCTTCCCTCTTTTCCATGATTCAGTGCCTGATTTGACTCTTATGGCAACTCTAACTGCTTACCTAGAGCAAAATAGAAGGAACCATCTATAAAACACAGTACTTCTCTCCAGAATTATAATAACCACTGAAGAGGAGCTGCAAAGATTCATTAATGCAGTGCTGGAAAAAAATAAATCATAGAAATACTAAAATTTGTATTTCAAAGTTTGTATAAAAACTTGTATAAAGAAATACTAAAAACTTGTATATAGAAATACTAAAACCTGTATTTCAAAGTTTATCCAGTGAACTAAATCCTTATGATGTACAAATTAGACTACACATCAAATAAACCCTTAAGAGAATCTCTTGCACTTCATGATTTCAATGACATGTGAAATAAATTTTTTCTGGCCCTTAAGACATCATTTGTAATTTTAACAGAACACTAAGGATCAGCCCAGTCCCTGGGTAGACTTAGTTTTGCTATATTTCTGCCTTTCAATAAACAAGAGACAAGTTGCCCTTATGCTATGTTAGTAATTTTACATCAGACTCTTGATGGAGTCGGGGAGTAGAGAGTAACTGAGAGAAGCTAGACAAAACCCAGGGCAGGATCAACAAGCCTTTTGCAGAGCTCATGAGCATCTGAGTTTGGACTGGGCTGCAGTCATGGGGAAAGATTCTTGTTGCTTATTCTCTTGGCTGAAACCCCCCTCCTTAGTGTCTCCAGTCTGCAGCACGGCGTGGCGCGCATACCAGGACAGTCCAGTGCCTTGGCAGAGATTCCCACCGCTGGCGGCTGGAGCTTAAACCCTGGCCAAGGTCAAAAGGAAGAGTGACGATGGTGGTCTAGGCCTATCCCCCAGAGGAACTGTGCCCACATCATTCACACACAGGCAAATACAGCCCCCACAGCAAGCGTTTGGAAGTCAGGGCTTCGGAGAGTCCCCCACCACTCCCTGGAGCAGCAGGGCTGCTGCCGGTCAGAACGGTGTCACATTAGCAGAGCTGTGTGGGAGGCTGGCACCATCCCTGCTGACACTCTTCCTGGTTTCAAGCAAGCCTGAGAGCCCCTCCTTTTCACTAGCATTACCCTGCCATGGAAGATTTCAGAATAATGAAATATTCTGGCAGAGTTCTCCAGAAAGGTCCCCAGTCCTTTAGCGGAGACAGAGAAATGGTGCAGAGGAGGTTCTCACCCAAGCATGGGGAGATGGGTTGCACAGTGCAGGGGTGTGGCTGCTACTAAGGAGCACTGGGCAGCAAAAGCCCTGCCATCTATTAGCACTTCTGACTGATCCAACTCATTCCCAAGGAGTCTTTCCTGGGAAAACACACTTAATGTGCTCGTACGCACACACACTGGTGCTTCATGAATCCCTGCCTGCTAACAGCAAAATACACATGGCTGGTCTGCAAGGCCAACGGGTGGACAGAGCCCATGTAGCTCCTGCAGAAGCACATGTCCCACTGCTGCGGGAATCAGACACCCCAGCTAACATCCTTAATTTCCCCTCGCCCCCTTCTTTCCCACCCCTTCCTCTTCCACCTTTCCCAACATTTTATGTTTTTATTGACCCTTTTCCTTAAAATAGCCAGGGCTCCTTCTTCGGGCTGACTTCCCTCAGGAGTGCTACCAGCCCTGTCTCCTTCATGAACTAATGGACCTTGGCATCCCTCCAGCACTACAGAGCTAAGAAAGACGTTTTCTATTCAGCGGCTCTGTCTCCATCACATATGTCTCTGTAGAGTAGGTCAGAAGGCAAAGCCTGCAGAGTGCAATAATATTTGTACTGCTGTCTAATCCTAGAGGGGAAATTCGTAGGAGGGAAGCAGAACCAGTTAAGAGAATGCCAAGTACCTCCAAACCACAGGGCTCTGCAATAAAAAGGCGAACAAAGAAAGATGGCTCTAACAATACCCACAGTGTTTCTTAATCCAATTATATTTTTACTTTCAAGTTTGCCATCAGAAGAAACGTCCCTCACAGATCTTTTGTTATCTTTTCTTCTTTCATAGGTAAAGTTGCTCACCTGGTTAAATAGAAAGCTGCTAGTAAAACAGTCTGAATATATAGCAGATGCATAAGTATATATTGATAAACGATTGCTGGAAATAAAATGGGATTCCTTCTCCCTCCCACAAGGTTATTTTCTTTTCTTCCTACTGCGGTGAATATACACATCTCGCAGAAATGTCCCTGTTTTTTCTTGGACTGAGGCATGGTGGTCCTGCTTCAGGCTTGAATTATAGCATCACAGAAAGTATTTTAACTTACATTTTTTTTGAGACAAGTATGCTATAAAGGAGAGCTTTTCCTTTCCTTGCTCTGTGGAAGAATCTTTACCCTTTCCAACACCCGGATTGAGGAGACTTAACAACACAGCTCACTTATCTTTTACAAATATCTCAGCTGACAAACTGTACTCTGCTAAAGGCTCAAAGTAGAGGAATGAGCCCCAACCATCAACAACACCTCTAATACTACCTGTAACTTTCTGTTCTTCCGTATGAAATTTTTTAAAATAATCCTTCCTAATTCTTTCTGGAAGGACAAAAATATTACCTCTAAGTAGCAAAGGTCCTGAGGTAAAACTATCACTTTAATTATGTTGGCTTAAGAGAAGAGAATCACACAAGAAAGAATATAAAACAATCTCTCTTGTGAGAAATCACTGTAATCACTGTGAAAATGCTTGCAACAAGGTATTAGGAGATAGTATCACCTTAATTTAGAATCGGTAAGCATACATGATGACAACTGCTGTCCTTCCACTACCCTACCTTGGAAAAAGCAGAAATGACACCTAATTCTTCTCATCTCCTCTCCTCATTCATTTTTTCAGTTGATCTGAGCAAGTCTTTTCTGTATAGAAAGAGCAGAGAAAGGTAGTTACCTCTCTTCCCACAAAACCAGCGAGTAGTTCCCCATTTTCACTGGTTCTGATTAAGTGCAATACCCCAGCTCAGATCAGCTGCCCAAATGTGTGCCCTTTTAGATGCCATTGAGCATCCCACTCAGGCTTCTGCTGCTGGAGGTCCTAGCCACACTTAGGAGCTGTGTAGTCCCATAAACTCTCTAATCCACTCAGCAGAGTCAAAACCACTTGGGAGAGATGGCCAGTCCTGAACTATTAAAAATAGATCCTGTTCCCCTGGCTACCAATGGCTCCAGAATCACACAACACTGTTTAAGAAAGGACAACCTTGACATGGTTGCAGGTGTCTCAGACTTTGCAGACAAAATGGCACAAATACCTGTGTACTTCATCTCTGCCTTTAATAATGACAAGAGTGCTACTGTTAGGTTACCTTTTGGACCTCTGTTCAATTTACATGGCACAAGATAATATGTCCATTTGCAAGGTGGATACTGAATAACTACTGCAGAAGTGGCAAGAGTCATTAATCATATAGAGAACCAACTCAACCCCCCTCCAGAGAAGAAAACTTTATTTCTGAAAAGTGGACACATAAATATTTTTTCCCTCATGTTTGGGTCATTCTGAGTATGACAGCCAAGCTAGGAGCAGGGAGAAGAATGCCCATAAAGCTAGAATAAACACAGAAGGAATAGCAGGTGAGAGAAAAGAGTCATCCTGGAGCTCAGGATTACAATACACAGCTATCTAACACAACATGGGATGATTTAACGAGGTTTTCAGATGTGGCTGCACTTTGGAAAGTTTTTGCTATTTTTAGCGACCTGCTAGAACATCAGTATTGCCACATAGGCTAGCACACTTCTCTCTTCCAAGAGTAAACTTGTTTCCTGCAGGTCTCAGGAAGATCTTCTCCTCCCAAGTGCTGCAGCACATGAGGGGCTGAGGTGTTTACCAGCTCTGCAACAGGATGTCAAGTAATAGTTCTTTGCTGAGTCACTTCAGAGGGTCACACAGGAGCTCTCTGCTCTGCTCTGTTAATTTCTGTGATCTCATTAGTTCTCCCCCTGTGCAAGCATCTTGTTCACCCACAGAAAATGTCTATGCAGTCGAGTCATTACTCCATTCCAGTGGCCTGGGTTTTAATCACTGCTCTGTTCCTAGTTGTTCTGTGATGGGATCAGGCATAAAACAAATCTGCTCCTGATTCTTCCTGTCAACAAATGAACTAAAGGCCATAAACTATCCTCTTCCTAATCTACTATTTCAGCATATTAGCTAACATAAACCTGTTCCAGTGACCCGTGTAATAGCCACACTGACATTTTATGCTCGGTTTCTCAGTCCCATATGTAAACGATTAAAAACTACAAGGGATTTCTTTATACAAATCTATTAATAGCTTGGGGATTTTTTTTGTTCAGTTTTTAGGGTAACGTCTTTGGAGTCTGAAGTGTGTGCATAGCAGTGGCTGGCGTCAGAAGCCACTGCAATATACATTTCAATTTCCTTCAGCCAGCCACAGCCAGAAAATTGATGGCCTGTTCTCCGGGGCTCGTGTGTTCCTCCTTGGCTGCTGTCTCCCACGCTGCTGGTGTATTGCTCTGCTTTCACTGGAAAAGAATGCAGGACATTCAAGCTATTCCAAGCAGCATCCTTGATGTCTGGATTTCATGGGAATGTTTCACACCGCAGTTATTGCTAACTGTTAACTTTCATACCTCGGACTATTTTTTTTGGCAGCTGCCTCTGTTTTGCTAAGCAGGACAGACGTAAGCCAAAGCAGCCTTTGCTGCAAACACAAGATGCATCGCCATCTATCATGTTCTGGCCAACAGGGAGACCCAGCTGATGGCACCCTGCTATGTGGAAAAAAGGAGGAAAAGAAAAAGAAACAGAAAATTACTTTTAAAAAATCCGGTTTTTGCTCTGATCTCCAGGAAAGGCTTTCAACTCACTCCATGGAATAACTTGGAATTTTAGCATCTTAGTGCAGTTAACAGGCATGTAGGCAACAGCGTGTGCATGCACAGGAGCATTCTGGCCCTATTCACGATCTTCTCCATGCTATAGGAAACTTTTTCAAAGCAGTTACTCTCCAAGAAATGACTGGAGAGGCTTGGAGAGGGTAGTGGGACCTTGAGACATACCCCACCACCTCTACCACATCTCTTCTGTTGCTAGTGCTGTCTTCTGTTAGGAGGTCACAAGCCAGGCTGGGTTCACCATTCTCTAGGCTCTTGCAGCTGGCAGAGTGTCAAAACATCCTCAACACTGGCTTGACATTGCAGGAATGAAGAAGGGGCATGGGAAGAGAGGGATTATGTTTGAAGCTGCTCCTGTAGTTGATTTGATTGATATCAGGGAAATAATATAACGCTTGGACTAGGACCCAGAGTTTGTCGGAGTTCATGGGTCTTTAAAGGGAAAGCTTGGTTCAAGTCCTCAAATTAGGGGCTAAAAAAAGTTCAGATGCCAATCTGGTTTGCAATTTTCCTCATGTAGAATATGAAAAATTAAGGCTTTGGACTGAGTTCACACACAGCAGAGAGAATAAACTATTGTTTATGTCACAATGAAAAAACAGGATAATTATCATTAGGAAGCTGGGTCTACATTCTATTCAAAAACCCTGAAAATCCCACAGAATGTGTTGAGTAGAAAAACAGAGCAGGACAGGAGTCTTTCAGCAGATTATTTAACAAGGTTTTTATGCTGTTTTTCTTTTCACTTGGAGTGCTTCTGTAATGGAGACCTGGTTGCAAAGTGCCATAGAAAAATCTACTGAGCACAAAAAGTTTCCTCAAAGCATCTCAAACTCGACAGCAGCACTCAGGGAGTTAAGCCTGCCTCCACAAACCAGTCACCTGCCCCCCTCTCATCAAGGTTTGGAGAGTTGTCACCCTGATGTCCCTCTGCAGTCACTGGAGGGAGAGGTGCATGCTTCCAGAAGGCAAGCTCTGTCGAAGAGTGGCTCAGCACATGGTATGTAAGCGTTGAACTCAGAGGGTGTTTGGATTATCTGCATTCCTTAGGAGCTCAGTAAAGACACAATGAAATGACAGCATTCTGTAAATACTGAATGGATTAGGCATCTTTATCAGCCAGCAATTGGTGTAAAACCAGATAATATCAAGCTGTAAGGGAACTACAGATTTGAGAAGGGGGAAAAAATAATAATTGGGTTCAGTCCAGTTCAGATCTTTCCTGCTAGTGTAATCATCATCTTACTGACAGAGAAGAAAAACACAAAGGCATTAATGGTTTGTTTGAGGCCATTCAGGAAGCCTGAGAGAGGGCTGGAAACTGAGACTGTATCTTCAGCATCCAAATCCTTAACCACAAGGCCATCCTCCTTTTCATGGCTGTCTGTCTTGGGGAAGAGAAATAGAGTAAATCTGAATCCCGTGGGCCAACATATTATATTACCCTGACATGCAGAATCAGTGCTTTGTGCTGGCGTAGTCTTTGTTGCTTGCAATTACCTTTCCAGGGATCACTGAGCTGCATTTATTGGAAGAGCAGTACATAATTTGATGGAGATAGTATGTCTGGCTGTTTTGTTAGACCTAGAAATGAGCTCGGTGGTCTCTAAATCTGTTGTCCAGTGAGTAATGGCCCATACTGCAAAACTCCTCCACAATTTATCATCATCTGCAATATATTTTGAGTCAACTTCTGACTGGAAAAGCAAAGGCTGCTGCAGATGAGGCTGAATGACACAGCTGGCTAGAGGAAGCTCAGACATAGTGCCAATATGTCTATCTGGCAATACTTCCTCATGTTTCTTATCATTCCTTGTGCTTTTACAGATTGTGATGGAGGGAAGAAAGGAATGAGTTTTCAGTAATGTTTTTTTAAACACAGCAGTCTAAGGTTCCAAGGTGAGGTGAGACAATGCTGGTAGGGAGAGGTAATGCCTTCTTTTAAGCACATAAAATAAAAACATCTGGCCTAATAAAATAGTATCTGTGCCCTGGTTGGACTTGATGACCCTGGAGGTCCCTTCCAACTATAACGATTCTATGATTCTATGAAATGCAATGAGACAGTGTCAAACTTCACACACAGGAAGCACCTTATACTCATTTTAGAGTGAAATAGCTGACCTTCACATCTTCTGAGGCATGCAGGGGGTGTACTCTACTTTTGTAGCCCTCACCTCTCCACTCTTGTGCCCGTTTCAGGCTCAGGCATCAAAGCTGCTTAAGAAGGACCTGGCCAGACGCAGAGATTATTTGCTAAACATCCTGAAAATATGCAGGTTTGTGAAAAGTCGTGCCTGGCAGCTACTTCCACAATCCCTCACAAATGGAAAACCAGCCTAAGTGCCAGAGGCTGTTCAGTGAAAGTTCACCAACAAACATTGAACTGTGTGTTATAGGTATTCTAGTTAGCCAGTGTGTGTTATGTTTGGCTGTAGAAGCACCTCAGCTTTCATTTTATGCAAATGAGCCAGTCAGAGACATCTGACAAAGTCTTGGATGGCCTGGCAGTGTGGCTTTCTAGACAGCATTGCACTTTGGAGAGAGGGAGTGTGCATATACCCCAATTAAATTCATCAGAGTTTGATTTCTCTGCTGATATGAGCTTCATGGAAAAGGAAGGTTCCTCCATGGAGGCTCATTGAAAGGAGCCACCGACACCTGCTCTGGTCCCAGATTAAGAACATTTCATGTTGAAGAGAAGCTGCATCACTGCCAACTTTCTGCAAGTTTAATGTCGATATTTCCCATTAACTGTGTGATATTGAGGAAAGCCTTGTAAATCTGAAGAAATCTATAAAGGGACGGTGCCTTAAATAGTTGTAAAATTTACATCAACATAAAAAACTTAATCCAGATGTTTGTGACTGGATTAATTACTTGTAAGTGTTCAGGTAGTGCAAGTCAACAATTTCTTCCTTGTAAGTTGTTCACAAGGGAACTGCTTTCTCCATGCACTATTTCTGCTGTGTAATTCATCACTTAGGCCCTATAATCATGTTTCTGATTCCTGGCTGAGTAACTAAACACTTTCAGTCCTGTGGACACATTTAAACAGGAGCATAAGGAAGAAACAAGTGAAAAAATAGTGAACGGACAAAAAAAGCACTTTTCAAACACACCAACATCCTAAATTTAAAGAGTCCTGGCCCAAATATTTAATGCAAATAAAGCTTTTGTGCAATCATTGACATCTGTATCATCAGTTAATCACAAATGTGGTGGAACCAGACAGGAACACAAAGAATTTGGCTACAAATGCCACTCTTACAAAACCCAACACACCCTGCTGTCAAACCTACTCTACTTCAGCACAGGGTGGTCAGTATAGATATATTTAGGCAAAGACAGAGAAGAAAATCATTACCTTTTTCTTGTGTAATTCTCTCTCCCATTAGACTGAGGCAGGTTTTGTTACGTTGATTGAAAGGTATACTTAAAGGTACTGCTTAGGTCTTGTTTCACTATAAAAAGTCCCTGGCATAAGGCTAGCTATAACTCTTCTAAACTATCCATTTTGAATGACTGTCATTAGGAAAGAATTTAGTGGCTTTGCATTTCATATAAGGTAATAGTTTCTAGAGGATTTGGAGGCAGCAAATAATAACTTTAAATGGTCTCAGGAGAAGTCTGGATGACGTACAGCACTCAAAACACCAGTTCCTCCAACACAGATAGGAACAATTGACCCACTATTGCCCTACCATTGCCCTCTCAGTTGCAGTTCATACCAACCCGACCCAAGTCGCTACCCAAGAGATGTAGGAGCTGCAAAGCAATGTAGTGGACACTTCTCTAGAAGTTCTGGGGGCATTTTGAAAGAAAACCAGTTTTCTTTATGGTATTACATCTCCAGTGGACAATTCACAAACCACTGGCTGGTGTGGTGAACAAAAGGAACACCTTCAGAAGATCTGAACCTAGCTCTTGGGATGATGTAAATCAGGATAAATCCATCGCTGCCAGTTTTCACAGCCTGCAGACTTTCCCCATAGAATCTCATTGAGGAGAAAATATACTTCACGCTGTATGTTCTGCTAATGGCAGTGCTACGTAGCTTCTTTGCATGCTACCACTGAGCATTCATGGAGATATACAGCAGACTTTTAGTGCTTCCAGAATGGCTGAGCAGGTTTCTTCTTTGGGACAGAAGTAGGGATGAGGAGTGAGGAAAAAAAAAGAAAAAGAAAAAGAAAAAGTTTATGCTCAAAATCTCTCAATCTTAGTTGTACTTGGAAGATGGATAAAAATAAGGAAGAAATAACTGGTTTTGGAAGTGCCAACATGTTATTTTACTAGTTTTCAAATATTTTAACTAACATGAGTGGATTTCAAGAGCACTCCAGCACAGGCCACAAAACCAAAATAAGCTACACACAATTTCTAGGTAGGGACAGATAAACAGATGCTACTATAGTACACACTAGAATCTGGTTGAAAACAGTACCTCCCGCTCACTCCACCATGAGAGTCATAGCCAGAATATGTGTCTCTTCATTCTGTTTTTTCATGATTCTGTCATTTAAATACTCATACAATGTGGAGTATCTTCAACAGGACAAGACAAGGAAAGGCAGACTAGAATTCAATGTAGTATTTCTCAAGGAAACACGCCTGCTCTGAGTCAGGTAAAGATGTGATATGAACTTTGTTCCTCTTCATTCCCTGATGAGTAATCACAGCCCACTGCTTAAAGCATAGATTACAACTCAAGTTTCTACTTTGTTTTGCCAACAATTCAAAAAATGCACATTCGTTTTTAGGTCAGTCCAAGGTCATTGATGTGTTTCTCCAGTTGGCCAGCACACCAAACCCTACAAACCTCAAATTATGTATATTTTCCTTGTCTCCAACACTGTATCCCACCAAAATGAGCAATATATCTCTTGGGATTACACTGTTGCAGTGACCCTGTCTTCATCCATGCTTGATCTACCAGAGTTCAGGAGACCAACTTCTAGCAGAAATAAATTTCATGTCCTACCAAATTATTTTGAAAGAAAACCTGAATGCAAATTCAAAGTATTTCTCATACCCAAGAAGCTCCAAAATAACCAGAACCACTTTAAATATGGCTATTTCATCTATTGTGTTTTTTATTAAGCTGGATCATCAAAAGAACAAAAGGAATAAACAGTCAAGTCAGCACTGGGGGTGGTGAGGAAGCTTTTTGCTCATGATAATATCTGTGTTTGAACTGCCTACAAAGAAGGCTTTTAAGTAGAAGGAAGATGCCTAAGGGAAGAAGAGAGAAGCAGATGACCGGAACAGGCAGCTGGGGATAGAAAAATGCTTTTGCCATGTTTTTCTTCCCATTCTTGGCCACAGAATTCTCATGTGATTTAAGATGGCTCTAGAGCTCCAAGAGGTAATATGCTCTTGCACTAGGGATAACGTAGTCATGGTTGAACAAGTAGTTTTGTATCCTTGGAGATGTTCTATTCCTTTACCCCTTGACTAAAGTTTTCTCTATCTTGATTTGAAACACAGAACATGGTTTAGAAGTTTGATTGGACCTTGCATGGTTTTGGTTTTGCTCTTGCTCCAAAATCACAGAACCACATACTTCAGTACAGCTAAGTTGAAAGAAAACTATTTAGTCATTTAGCCACTTCAGGGCTTTATTGATTGGTGCTGTAAGCATATACCATTAACAGAACTGTGCTTGTGATTTTTTAAAGGAGAAACCAGAAAGAGTGAAAAAGTCATTGTAAAAAATTAAAAAAACAAGATATGCTTATTCTAAGCAACTGTACTTCGGGGCAGAAGACTACACTTATAATGGCATTGCAGAAGACGGATTTGCACACTGATGCTATGTGCCTGAAGCTCTCCATCAGTAGGTGGACAACCTCCCTCCAGAGGAAGTTCATTACCCTAGTGTCCCCCAGTCCCCACCTTGAAAACCACTTTCCACCACTATCTTACACACAAGACCACCACTGCTCCTAACTCACAAGAGAGGGTTTTCACACTTCAAGGTGTCTCCCCCATAATTGCACTCCTGCTGCACTGCTCTCAGGGTTCGTGGACGATGTTTGCAGCAATTTTTCAACCAGACTGTTGTCCTCAATTATGGTTACTGAAGAGCACATTAAAGAGTTCACAACAGAATATGTACTGCATGTATAAACATGACAAGAAGAATGGCTAGGGATGGAGCCAGAAGGAAGTATTACTGCAGCTGAAGGGGATGGTCCCACTTCAAAACCTCACTTTTTCCTCCTCACTCCATTTCAAGGAGTGAGAAACAACCTTAAATATCAAGACAGAATGTTAATCTTTATATGAAGCATTTTTATTAATATTATTAAAGTTCAAACCTCTAGACCGTAGCCAACTCTTGTTAATTTTTATTCACATATGACAAAGTAAATAAAAATAAATAGAAAGCTATGAAGATGTGGATAATTACAGCCAAATCTTACCGACATCATAAATCATGAAAGACCCTAGAAGTACTTGTAACTATGTCACTCTAGATTTCCCTTTGGGGATTCTGTGCATTATTACACACGCTCTCTCTATAAATGCAGATTTAAAAACCCCATGAGTTTCAAATGGCACTTTATTATAGAGCATTTAAATCATTTCTGAGAGCAAGATCAATTTAAGCATGCAGAATTTTTATTAGTAGCACAAAAGAGGAGTCCAGCTGTTCCTATGGAGCAAATGTGTGTGAACCAGGCTTCAGAGCAATTTCTCCTGTGCCAGCCACAGTGTTAAATGTTGGCCAAGAGGGACTTTCAGAGAACAGAGCAAGCTGAGTCTGCAGCACAGCTGAGGCAACACTGCCCCACATTTTGCATTTCTTATTAGAATGACCTAGTCCCTGAATCACCCAAACAAGCCTGTCAGAGATCTGGATCTCACAGCAGCAGGCACTGTGCAAAACGCAACACAAGCAGCTCCTCAGGCTCTTGGAATACAGGAGAAAGAGGGTGGGGGTGGGAGGTGTCAAGCCTAAAACATCTGTCCAGCTAAGAAGAGAATCTACTGGGAAGAGCTACTTCTGGGAACCAATGAGTTTGGCCATTGCAACCCTATTATAGACTGGGACATTACCTGTTTTAACCAAATACTTAAACACTGGATTAAGTTGATTTTCTCAGTCAAACTCATGAGCTCACTCTTAACTGCCAGGAATATACCTCCTAATTTGGGAATCACTGCTATAGTACAGGTAGCTGGGTCACTGCAGGGCACCTGCTGAAGCTACTAGAGTTTACACCAGTTATGATTTTACCCCTGGAGCCATTTTTATTTCCAACACAGCACTCTTCTCCCAATGAAATATATGCCTTTTTAAACACATAAGGAACATTTACCTCTAAATGCTAGAAAAAAAATTAAAAAAGGCAGACAGAAAAATGAACTAGGTCTGCCCTAGTTGGCCCCTGATGGCAATTGCAGAGTGAAATGTTTTAATTGCCAAAACCATCCCTTTTGCCAGAAATCATGTCTTTATGGAGTCTGTCAGAAATTTGCAGTTTCTGTCCAAAAAGCTGCCAGAAAGAAATGCAATCACTAATGACAGCAGGATTAAAAGTGCACAGACTGGCTGTCTGAATAGCAGTTTATAATAGAACAAAAATGTTGTGGATTTTACACAGTTGATTCATGGTAAACTTTTTCATAGGACTCAGATTTTAATATGAAATACCCATCATTTTATCCCCTGGCATTTCTTGAATAAATGGAAAATGTTGAACTAGAATACTGAAAAACAGAAGTATTACTAAAAGTACATTTCCTTTTCTCTAGTAACAATTGAAAAATCCATAAAATTAATTAGAAGTGGGTACTATTGGAAATACAACAAAGTTTGAATCCTTCCCAGTCTGGAACATTAGCCTTGATTCATATATTTACCAAGACTTCTTTACACTGTCAAAGTGCTTTCTCTGCAACCAGGGAACAAAGCAGAAGGAGAACAGCAGTGCCTTGTCATACGTTAGCCCATGTCTCTAACCACTGGGTGGATTTGCAGTGGCAACTCAAAGTAATTTGCTAAATATTACACGATATTGGCTTATAGCATTTTAAAGCAGAATGCACTGTATGAAGACTTCATAAATATGATTTACAGAAATAGTTGTTATGGAGGGTATATAGGAGTTTTGTTTTCCACATCTTTAAACACAGGCATTTCTTATCAGCAGAGTAATTGAGACTTTGAGCATGTGAAATAAGTTTACACCTCTAAAGATTATTAAACCTTCTGCCACTCTTTGATGACTCAGGTTAGAGGTACACCTGTCTGTGGAGCATTTATACTCTTTCAGCTGCACATGCATGCATACAAAAACACTCAGAGCAACTCAGCTCCCCGGCCCTTTAACACAAACACTTGGGGCCAAGAACATCCCACATGCAAGCTTTGGAAAAGACACACGACCTCTTTACTACTGTTAGAAGCTCAATGGTTAAAATAAGCACTATTTCAGAATCTGGGTCAGAGCTGTCAGGAGCTGGGGAAGGATAAATTCCAACTTGAACCACTGTAATAGAATTACCCTAGCATAAATCAGAGTTGGTCAGGTATATTTTGGCATTTTGTAAACTCATGGCTCAATACAAGAATGCAAATCACCCATCTCCTTCATTCATCTACTGAGCAGTAAGTAATGTCACTGCATATTTACCTGCACGTACACTGAAGCTAATAATTTGGCTCAAACAACATTAATTTTACCCTTCATTGCAATTATTATTGTAAAATAAAACTCAAGTATGAGACTTTCCTAAAGAGACAAAGCTATACTATGTGATGGTAGCACATCAAACAGTTTGGAAATGAAAACACCTGCTCTTTATCAGTTTTGCTGAAATCATTTGATGCTTATCTTGTCCCAATCAAATCAGATTTAACACCTATGGATTTTATTAAATTTATTCCTTTCATGTGGGTGTTCAAATCACACCTTTGGGCTGTCTCATTTTATATAAAATATGTATATAATAAAATGAGACACAGGGACTATTATTTTGCATTTATACAATAACAGTGCTCCTGACATAGCTATACTGTTCCTTAACACTCTGGGAGGCACCGTTGTCTTTAATGATGTATTCAAGTTCACTATGCCCCTAGATTAAAGAAAAGCACTGTTTGGATGGACACAGCAGTGGTTTTTCCTCATGAGTTTAAAAAACTAAGAACCAGAATGAACAATAGTGTAATTAATAAATTTGGACTTCTTTATGTCTGCATTTATTAAGCCTTCTACTTTTGATGAAACATTAAGAGAGAAGATTGGCAAGCTTTCCCCCCACTCCAATGATACGGATAGTAAAATGATGAAGATCAGAAATAAGATCCATTCAACACAGAACAGCAAGACAGCCACTAAATCAAAAAATATTAAGTCTTATCTATGCATCTTCAAAAACAAAAAAACACCTCCCCTAAAAAAATCCACAACCAAGAACTTCTTTTCCTCAGAAGCAGATTTTGGAGAGATAACATTGATTAGTGTGGGAAATAATTGCCTAGGTTGATGAAAGCTCTATATAAACATAAAAGGTCCTTTGGGCTCCATTAAGAAGAACCTCAGCTGTTATGGAAAGTTAAAAATAAATTTAAAAAAAGACAAAGCCCTGGCTGCCTTCAAGTCAATTGGACTGGACTCATAGCATAAAAAGCTATGGTGTGCTGTACTCTGGGGACACAAAAGGTTTGGGCCCTACATTTCAAAGCACTGAAGAAGAGAAGGAAAAATATTCTTCCTGAAGGCTGAAAGAATCTATTCTTTAAAAACCATGAAGAAATGAAGGGTAATTTTAAAGTTTATCCCAGGGAGATAAATAAAAAGGAAACAACAAAACCTTTACAATACTTTCACTTTTTTGGAAATTCCTATTCAGCAGCTGAGCTGTTTTCAAGACAGTGGACAGTTTCACCTCCTCTGTGTGTTTATTACTGTGGTTACTGCACAGGAAAAGACAGAGGATCCTTAATTTTGTCTTTAAATGGGAAAAAAGTTATCACAGAGACTGAATGCAACAATTTGCAGTATCTTAAAAACTGAGGTGGCTTTAAATAAATAATTGATATTAAATAGTAATAGTTTAAGTAAATTAGAAGGAGAAAAAACCCCAAACACATGCAATATCCAGTAATTTCAATTTAGATATGCTATACAGGTCCTTCTTTTAGATTCATCTGCTCTAAACTAGGAACATATACTTTCAATAAGGGACCTTAGTTTTTCCCTCACTCTTCTACATCAATTATTTTAATGACAGTAATACACCTTCCACTTCAGTGCAAACCTTGGCAAATGATGATTTTTCTTAACAGTGCCATAATGCCAATCTACCATGTCAGTTAGGTGATGGTTGCTGTTACGTCTTGTTATTTTACTTTACACTTCTCCAAATAATTTGGCCAATCATACACCTTTTTCAGACTCGTTCAGTCTAATAACAGTAGATGAATAATAGCTGTCAAGAGTTTTATTCTTTTTCTAGGCCTGTCAAACTAATCAGTTGATTGTTGTTGGGAGTTGCCAAATACATGATTTATTTTCCTTAGTTTTGGGAAAAGTGGTTAAAAAAATAGAAGTGACAAAGTGATCCAGATACTTTGCTGTTATAAAAGAACAGGTAATAATAATTCTTAGCAGAACTTGCTCCTAGCCATCCTGTTCAAGCACAGCATTTTCTATTCACCTCCTCAGCGCAAGGCCATGAAACATGCAACATCTTCATGTCACATGAACTATATGACACATGAAAGCCATCACAGGCAAATGGTTCTGCTCTTCTGCATGTCTTTTAGATTGTTGGTATCTCAACTCTAGTACTTTTCCCATAGAAAATATTTATCCCATCTTCCAGAGTCCACATCTTAAGGACTTGTGCTAGAAACACAAAATTCATCTGAGTTACTCCTTTATCCATTGAGGAAAGGTCTCAGTATATTGTTTATTTTATTGTGAGCTATTCCTTGGCCTCTCAGTTTTTCTTAACACACAGTTCATCCTTACAACTGAAACCTCATATGTAAGACAGACACAATTCATAGTGATCTTACTGAATCTTATTGCCTTGTTTTTCACACCTCATTTAATTTTCTTGCCCCAATCTATACTGTGCTTTTGTGTTTTTCCTCCCTGCACATTTGAAGATGAAAAGTAATTGGAAAGGTAACAATCTTTTTTTCCCCTCTCTATGAAGTTCCCTGCAATCTATGGAAAACCATCTTTGCTAGCTAGAAATTTAGTTATCTCCTTGTCTAGAGAAAATCCCAAAACAAATTCTCAGAGTGTTTCTAAAAGAATTTATAAATAAGCATAACAAACAGCCTGATTGGCATTTCACTTGCAGAATTAGTAACATGCTGTAGACCCAATTTTGCCAAATCCTGACCAAAAATAATACTTCTCATTCAAACTAGCAGAGAAAGCTCTTGGAAGGGTGTACCCTTTGCCAGTGCTTAAAAAAATCTGGTCTGTTTTCACACTCTGCTGTACTTAGTGGCAATTAAAAGGACCAGTCAGTCTCTCCTCATTCAGTAACTGATCCTTTGCAGGCACAAAACATTATTTAGCTATTTGCAACGTTTTCAGGGGACTCATCGAGGTAAAGAGAGATGAGTGTTTATAAAAGGCTTCCTCTCTGTAATATAACTCTAAAGGATACACAAATCCACTGAAGAAAAATGGTAGTAGGAGCAATGGGCATTTTAGAAAGGAATGCATCAGTCTCCACTTATTTTCCATGACAGTAGGAACATTATCAGAGATATGCAGTCATATCCGCTAGCTCATTCTGTCGAGACCAAATGATCTCTTCTCTAAGGACACAAATCCAGCTCCTCCCAGTACTCCAGTCAAGCACAAGCCATGCAGTTCATCACAAGTAAGAAATTTCCTCTACCACAGCCAGAAAACAACTACTTCTTCCAGCAGACTCCACCATAGACCTGTAGATTCACACAGGTCTCTTTCCAATGGCAATGATCTCAATACCTCAGCAGCATAACTATACACACTTTCAGTCTTACTGTATGAGTTACCACAGCTGAGGAACAGGTGGTCTCTATTCATTTTCTGAGGGTGAGATATACCCCTTTTAAATTCAAGACACTTCAAATAAACTAAGGTAGTACTGACATACAGAGTGGGTTAACACCTTTATTAAAGCTTTTCAACATGAAGAATACAACCAACAGAGCCACAGGAGTTCTTCAGATAGAAAGTTGGTGTCTATTTCATGTAAGCCAGTTCTTTTCCCATACTCCACTGACTGTATTGATGAGCTCTCCAACTACGACAGGAGCTTAGTTATTAGCTCACATTTACACAGCTACATGCAGGAACCTTAATTTGTGTTTTAACATGGAGCTGAATCCGCACAGCTTCCATCCTGAGACAGCTGAGTGATATTTCAGCTGCACCCTGCAGTGACTGAACCTCTCTCCTGCCTCCTCACACAGGCCAAGTCCTCAACACATCCCTCCTATACCTTTGAAGGAAAAGGCTGGCATGCAGCCTGAGGGTTTATCAAACCCAAGCTCTTACTGGGCAGGTGTCACGTCCAAGCCTTGGGGCTCTAGGAGTACCACACCAGTTATTTACAGTGGCAGCAGCGTTGCACAAGAGTAAGGATAATTCCATGCAGGAGTCTGGTTGCAAGCCAGGCATACCTGCCTCCTGCAAACACTTGAGCAATCTCTAAGGCACTGGGCAGTAATTCAGTGGGCCCTCAAAATGATCTAGAGCTCAGTAAACATGTTGCCACCTTCTTCACAGCAATCTCAACACCTGACCATGGCGAAAAGTGAGTTCTCTCTGTAACACTCAAGCTAGGTCCTCCCAGAGTCACCCATCATCGCTGTATCCAAACACAAGATACTTCAGGAGACCTTTAGAGATGACAATCCCCTTGGGCACTCATACTGCCATTTGGCATAACAGCACTGTTTAAGTGAGAGGTAAGCACAGCCTGGAAACAAGACCTTGGACTGCATGGTAAATAGTGTCATGCTGCCAGGGGGGAAAAGATGACTATGCTAAGTCTTAGTAGACCTGAGCACTGATGTGTAACAGCTTAAGGGACTGATCATTCTGCATACCTCAAGCCTTACAATGAGTGAAGTCCAGCTGCCACAGCAGTCATGTAGCCAGTGTGGAGCAATGGATCTGAAATCACCTGGTTCATATTTCATTGCTTTGGTGCAATATATAGTCATACAGCCTGCTCCATCACAACACTCATCATACCCTGAAATAGGGTCCTTGTTGAGCTATTTTGGTTTCAGGTGTTTCACTGCAATAATATGACCTTATGAGACATTTTTAAAAAATGCTTTCATATACGAACCATACTTTTTAATTTCTGCTTTCAGCCTCCAAACAAAGAATGGTTATTCTGTAACATAATGAGAGCTATTTACTGGTATTGAAACCACAGACTTACTGTAAGTTTTGCAGCATTCAAAATGCAATTTAATTCTATTTTTTTTCAGCCCATAATAATTTATTGCCATAATCACATCAGCACTGTCTCACAGTTTGACAAAACAAAAAAGTTTGTTGAAAAGTAGACTGAAATATTTGTATGTTGCTATTTAAGTTGCTACTTAATAGATAAACAGCAAGCTAGTGGCTAAAAGCAACTTAAGTCACACTGGCACCTTAGTTCTCCTATTCTTTTTTACTGCTCTCTACCTTCTCTCTTCTGACATAGGTTCCCCCAAACACACAAGCACTCAGATTTTCAGCTCTGTACCTCAACTGCAGCAAACAACATGGTGTGGGTTTTTTTTTCTTTGATGTCTGTTTGAAGAGTCTGCCCACCTGGCCTTTGATTGTGCAGCAGTGTAAATTTTGTGAAGTAAAATACCTGAACAACAACAGAAAAAAAACCCAACCAAAAATGAAACAAAAACCCCCCAACCCCCCCCCCCCCAATGAAACCACAGAAAACCCAGATCCCAAATTCCAAACCCTTCAATTCCTAAGCACATAGGAAGTATGCTTACTGTCTGGGCATGTTATTCTCTAGATAGGACTAACTGAGAGTACATACCTGAAGACTGATCCAAAGCTGTTTAATATCCCTGGGCTCACTCCCACTGCCACTCTCACTAGGATTTGAATCAAAGCTTTGCTGTGCTTCTCAAGCCAATCTTGCACAAATCTTGCCAGCTCTCAGGACTCAAACCTGTACAGATTAGTTCACCCTCTTCAGCCCTGTAGATGTCATTGGGGGAGCCCGATTCCTCCAAACCAAACCTGTTTAATAACTTGAAATTGTGACTGGGCTCATAATTTGGTGTGAGTGACACGCCTTCAAACTGGCAATTTTCTGGAGGCCCCCACATTGCTCCCGGTGCTGCTTGTTCTGGAGGGACAGAGGATTAAGGAGACCTCTTTATACCACTCAAGTCACACGCCACATCCACCCCAAAATCCCTGCAATAAGCAAGAACTCATATTCAGAGATGTCTGTTGATACAAGAAGCCCTCTTGTCCAGCACAAATGACTCTCCTTTAATTATGATACAGAGACCAGCTGATGCTTATCAATCTTCTGCTCATTGCAGAAATCAGCATTGGTTGTAAAAGTGTTTAGCAATTTAAAAAACAATCTGTGTATGACACTGAAGCAACATGACAAAGAAATTTACTCTGAAAGGCACTCTATATAACTGACTTTGTTTTAAATTTACCTGGCCTTGCTGTGGAGCTGGTGACTTTTGCTCAAGTTGTGTGACAGGATCAGAGGAGAGAAACAGATTTTTATTTGATTTATACTACAAAGGCAATGTTCATATATTCATCAGTCCAACCTCCAGTGACATATTCCACCCAAGAATTTCCTAAGGAAACTGGGATAAGCAGGAGAGTATCCTAAAGCAGACTTACTGATGGAGAATACTCACAAACAGTTGTTAATTTATTTCTGCTTCTTTTCTTACTCTTTCTCCCTGTCCCTCAAAGTTTCAATCTTCTCAGTTACAGCAAATACTAAGCCAATTATTTGAGTGACTGCACACCAAGGGAACAGAAGACACTGATAAGGGGAAAAGAAAGAGATGGGACCTTCTGAATGTAATTCTAAAGAGCTATATTTATTGCCTGTAAAATTAATATATGAAATTTTTTACAGATCCACATAACATGATCAAACAAACCGAGTTGTAACCAGTCAGACTTTGTTCAGTTTAGTGGCCTGTTATCATTAGGGCAGTACATATAAGAGCATATTTGTATTTTTCACAATTGGATTTTCAAGAAATGTCTTTGTGCAGTCTCTAAACCTGCTATATTCTGATGGCACAGTAGGGACTGTCACAGTTCAATGCTGCACAATTAGAAAAGTTTCCAATTATCCTTCAGCCTTACACTATAGAATGTAAAGTCCCTTTATGCTCCTTAATTTTTCCACCACCTAACATTTTGGCAAGCATTCCACATTTTCTCAAAAGCTATTTCCTTTCTTAAGCAGTCAACCTAAATTTAGTAAAAGCTGGGATGCTGATGACCTCTAATCTTATTTATGCACAATTTAGGTAATTCCACAGTCACTCTCGGGGCTCTTTCACCAAGTTGTTTGTCTTTGTGTCACTGTGTTATACACTCAGAATGAACTGTTGTCTGCTTGCCTACCCAGGCATAGACCTATCAGACCTTTTAACATCGACATTATTCAATCTCGAGTCAGACAAGTTGGGTATTAAGAAGCCTTGCAACATTTTAACCTCATAACCTGTGAGCACAGTTCAATTTTGAGATGGTTTGAACTTGTTTCCCACCCAATTCTCTCTCCTCTCAACGTATAAAACCATATCCCAGAATATGGCACTACAGAGTTCAACCAAAAGCCAGAAAGATTTTCCTAAACCTATTGCCATAGTCATATCGTAACAGACATAGTGAGTGTGGGGGAAAAAATAAAACCAGAAAAAAATAAAAGAAATAAAAGTAGGAGCAAGTCTGTTCTTTTATAATGGATATGGCTTTCTTATTTAATTCCTTTCTTCAGCTTAAGCAAGGTAAAATTTTCATCATAATCCTTTCTTTCCCTAATTTTTGGGGTTATGTGAATAAGTTCTTTTTGGAGGAGATCACCTGTCTTTCCTTACGAGTTGGTCTGACAGCCTTACCTATTGTTTTGTGTTGGTGGCAAAGCCTGGCCACCTCCATAGGGCAGTTGGAGGCAGAGACACTTATTTCAAAGCCTCAGCCATAACCCAACCTGAATTAATCAACCTCAGAATCTTTATCTCAGCCCACACATGGTGTGTCTCATAACACCTACCAGCATTGCATATCTGTTGCTGTAGGAGCTACACAACAGGGTTTCTAAATTCTCTTCCTCAGCCCATAAGCTCCTCTTGGACATCTCCTCTGGGACAGGGTGGCATCTGAGAAAGCCACTGATGAAGAACTAGCAGAGAACCTAACAGATAGAAGCACGCAGACACATGCATGGAGCACCTACCCTCAGGATAGGATGGGCAGAGCTGCTGCAAACTCAGCCCTCCCTGCAAGGAAAGGACACTGTAGAAAGCTGAAGGAGGAAGGAGAGGGAGAAATGTAAAGGGGGCTTTCTTTCCTGAAATGGGCTTTCTTCCTAGAGAAGAATCTTTCAGTATGTGCAGGCTTAAAACCATCTGACTCTATTGCAGTTTTGGCCAAGAGGACTTCAGGACCTGACTCTACAGTCTGAGAGGAGAGAAATTGTCCAAGGGAGAACTTGTAAACTATACTCAAGTCAAGACACACAAATATGATGGAGATGTGCACACTACCCCAACATTATGGATAACAGCTGCCAATACACATCTTGTAGGATGGGTGTATTCTACACCAGTGATTTCCAATGGTTTGGTAAAACTAGGCTGCCAAAACACACCAATTAGTTGACTGTTAATTTCCAGCAAGGATTTCTACCACCCCTGAAGATTACACTCCTGACAAGTTCTTTACAGCAAGAAATAGATGTTCTAACTTCATGGCATCTCCAGAATTTATCACACTAGTATCATCATATATGGCATAATTGAATGGCACAGAAGACAACATTCAAGCGATTTATATAAACGGAGCTTGCAATCAGTTGATCCCAACTCCTAGAAAGACTGCAAAAAATGTGTAGGAATATCATTCTGTGGGGAACAGGGAGAATAACTCCTGTTTAGATTTTATGACTGAAAATACAACAATGGAAAAGTATTTGTACTTATTGTACTGATGTTTTAGTGAATTGCTATGTTTTTTCTTTAGCTGAGAAATAGTTTTCAGTCCACCTAGATATACACAATCCTTCCCTTTTGGGAAGGACTCCAGGTTCTGAAGGAATTAAAATCTAAGTTTTATTTACCCTGCAGGACATATAAGCAGTAAAATAAATTACATTAATCCTTCATTTCCAAAGCCAACTGAAGCTAGTGGAGTCCTTGACTTCATATGAAGAGCCTCTGCTCCTCCTTTCCCTGAGGTTTCTCAGCCCAACATGGGTTACATATTATCCTCACCAGGGCCTTCAGGGATCCTGGTCTTCACCAGAGGCTCACAACTCTATCACGTGGCAAGTGACACAGGTGAAAGCTTATGCCCAGTGTAGCAATATGTGACAACAGAAACATGGCTTCAGAAAAAAAAAGGGAATTATTTCAACAGTGGAAGATGGCTGATGAAAGTAGAAAGTCGTAAAGAGCAGCAAAGGTGGGGAAACCCCCAAACACAGAGCTTTTCTTCTGAGCCAGTCATATTTACAAGTAACACATACGTGCCCACACTAGCCACTTAAAGTCAGTGTCAAATATTTAAAGCTAAATTAACCTTTGCTCAGCTGGAGCAGAGACACAAGGAGCTCAACAGCAGCCTCTTCTGGCCAATGCCCTGTTGCAATGGCCACAATGCTAATACCTTTCTCCTAAGCCCTCAGCCAAAGAGCTGGGCATGGAGCAGGCAACTACAGACCCCTCAGACCCACTTGTGCCAAACACTACTGAGCTTCCCCTGCCCCCCAGCTACTGTTTGAAGGGCTCCAATTCCCCTGGAGGCCCAAAGACCATTTCTACCAGCTGAAGAAAAAAGTCAAAATTAAACAGACTCCGATTGCCAGCTGAGCACGAGGGCTTACTGCAGGAGGAGTGGAAATCATTCCCTGTAAAATGAATGACTCTAACACTGCTTTTGCTGAGAAATAACACTTGGGTGTACTTTTGTTCAGTTCCTGGAGCTGGGCTCCCTTTGAAAGCTGTAACTATTGTCCCTACAGTTGAAATCTCCAAAGCTTTGAATCTGTTACTAGTGTAAAGTTCACAGCCAGCTGTATAAGCACAACAAACACTCTAACACTGCCTTATGCATTTGTATGAACTACATTTGCAAAAGCACTCAACACCCAAAGCTCTCATACAACCCCTCCTGAAGTGCCTCAGCACCCAGTTCTCCTCAAAAAGAGAGATTCATATAATGTCCCCACATGCCATTGCTGAGTGGCAAGGAGAAGCACAAGGGAAGTTGAGGACAAAATCCAGAGGCGGGGCTGTGGAGGGAAATTTCACCACATAAGAACATAAAACAACAATCTTGCTTAGAAAAAAATGTTGATGGTGCCTACCTCAAGAGAAGGCTTCAGGCTGTAGCTCCAAAACAGGTTAAGGTACCTCCAGCACCCAGAAGAAAGGAGCAGGACTGCCCCCACTCCATCCCTTATCCTACCAGCCAGGTGCAGGCATTTCTCTGCTAATCAGGGGGAGGAGGAGGGGGGAATGAACTCCTTTTAGAAAGGTCATGCTGTTCCCACACACCAGATTGGGAGCACTGGTTCTTAATATACTATTCTGGACTTCACTTCTGCTAAAAGCTAAGCTTTTCAGCACCTGACGTTCAGACACTTAGGTAGTTTTTTGGATCTATCTTTACAAAGTTTGCCAAAGATTGCATAGGAAGGCTGCAGCAGTCCAAGGTCTTGAACCTGTGGTCTCCTGTAGTCTATATTGAAGCGTTAATCACTGTGTCATTCTTCATCCTCAACAGGTTCTTTTTAAGAGTTAGAGTCACCGACAGAGAGGAAAGTTATATCCCATTATAAAGTACATGACCAATCATATAGCTCAAATTTAATACACAGCAGCCACTTACATCAGTGGCTGGTGACAAAGAATTATTCACAATATGGCAACTGGTCCAAATTGGCAAATGCCTTTGAAAACAGAATCTGTAATTACATATAGCTTGGTTTGGGATAATTAGCTAAATACCGGTCTCTTCTTGGAGAGAGGTACTTTCCAGTAAACACTGTATTTGACCTAAACAACAACTATGAAACACAGCAGGGCACAGAAAAATTGTGGCCTCTCCCCTCTTCTTCCTGTGTCTTCCACTTCAGCCCTCACCCTGCACCTTCAAGCAGGACAGCAGCACGTCTGTCCGGCTCCATACATACATTGCCATCCTGTGGCCAGATTCTGCCAGCACAAGTGAAGGAGGCTAAAATAAGTCCTGTGAACCGAGTGCTGCTATTTCTAGAAACATAAGATGAAGATGTCACAACCAAAATAGGGCTTTATAGCAGACACAAGCTTGAGGTGAAGAATGCAAATCCAACCACACTTTTGAACCTTTGCAGTTCAAGGTGTAGCTGGATTCAGTGATATCTGAATAAAACCGACGTGCAGGTGAGGAGAAAAGGATCTTGAGGGAATGAGGAAGGGAACATCAGACTTTGAAATCTTCAGCAAAACCAGAAGTGGCCATGGTTGACTTGAGCCCCGCGCAGAGCATCGGGGAACAAAAATCAACTAGGAAAGTGTAAACACAAAGGAAAAGCCTTGACATGACAGATGACCCAAAAGTCTGTGGCAACTTGACCCCCTAGCAAGAGGCAGTCGGAAGGAGAGCATGAGTTGATTAGGGTGAGTGATAGGAGAAAGAAAGCAGAAGCTGGGTATGAGTCTGAGGGTTGCTGGCCCACTTCAGAAAGTTGCCCTGGGTGTTGTATCCGTCTCTCTATGATCAGGGCCAGGGGGATGTGCAGATCTAGTAAGGCTGTGTTTTGGTTGCCTAATTCTTTTGGCCTCCATGGAGGAGTCAATATTCCCCTTGCAACTGCTTAGGAAGGCAAAAGGAAAATGTTGATTAGCACTTAGCAGAGGAAGTGGCTTATTTGGCCTGATTATAATCATGGGAACTTGGTTCCCTCTGCTCCACTGACCGCATTGGCAGTGTTAACTGGAAAGCCAAGTAACTGGTAAAGAAACAGTTGAATCAAGCTTAGTCTCATAAAGCTTGCATAATTTTCCCTGAATGGACATACAAGGAACCTTAACTTTCTTCATATGTTGGGCCTTTGGTGGCTTTCTCCCAAAAAAAGCCATTTCACAGCTCCTTATTGGGTCAAAATTTGCCTCTCTTTCCCCTGGGGTGGCTGCTTGGACAGTGACGAGGTTTCAACAGGGGTATCTGAGAGAAAATCTGGGCCTGGGATGTACTGTAGCTATCAGTCTGTCATCATTAAACATGCTAAACTGCTGAATTATGTCTGCAGAGCCATTGCTAGGCAAGGGCTTTTGTGTGTGTGCTTAAAACAAAAATTTACAGTGCCATAGACATTCATTTCAGCTCAGGGTCACACAGGCCAGAAGCAATAATGAAGCGATATTTTAATAATTGACATATTTTATGGTTGTATTATTAAATCCTGGGAAGCCAAAGTGAGGTTTTCCTCAGTTCTGTTAAATTAACAGCTTAAGTCAATGTACTTATCGATTAATAGGAATTCATCTCAGCACAGGCTGGAAATCCTTCAACGTGGGCCTGCTTACCTGCCAGTGTAGAGCGGCCCAGAGGCTGTTTTAGGCCTTATTTTAATTTCATTTTGGTGGTGCATTTTAGCTATAGCATCTCCCTGCCTTACTCTGTGCATGTTTAGCCTGGAGAAGAGGAGATTGAGAGGAGAAGAGGATTGAGAATTGAGAAGAGGATTGAGGATTGAGAAGAGGAGATCAGAGAGGCTGTGGAGTCTCCTTCTCTGGAGACATTCAAACCCCGCCTGGATGCGTTCCTGTGTGATGGACTCTGGGTGGCCCTGCTCTGGCAGGGGGGTTGGACTGGATGAGCTTTCGAGGTCCCTTCCAACCCCTAGGATTCTGTCATTCTGTGATTCTGTGAGACTTTATTGCACATGCTCTGTGAGGCCCCTGAGGTCCCTCTGTGGTCCGTGAAGGACATCTGCTGTGAGCATTTGCACAATTTCTGAGATCTTGTTGGTTTTCAGATCCTTCATGCAGCTGAAAATCAGACCCACTGGGTCTGAGCTTCGAAGGCAAAATCCAGGAGAAAGACTGGATTTCACCTTCTCAGCAGAGCATTGCTGTTAGGCCACAGGACTGCAGAATGGGTTTCTTTTCCCCTGTTGCCCTCAAAGGAAAAACAAGAAGAAAAGAGGTAGCAATTTGGCAACTTTCAATGAAGAGAACCGTAAAAAAAACCCCAGAAGAAACCTTGTGCTGTGATTTTCCAGCCCTGTTTTGCACAGTGGAGACTACTGAAGCTTATTAGAACACCATGTGGGAAAACGGTTTTGTTTGGAAGATGCAAATAGAAAAGAATAATTAAAAGGTAACAGAAGACCGGCCTACTTAGTGCTGAAACAGACACCCTGGGCTTAGGAGCACCAAATAAAATTACCCTGAAAAATATCCACGTAATCCTCCCATCTTCTCTTTCTCTTTAGATAAGAGCAGGGCAGAATATTCCAGGGATTTGAGGCATCATTTGTTTACATGGTCATATTTTAATCATATACAAGAAGCTAAGGTTACACAACCCCAACATTCAAACCATCCCCTACCTTGCTGTTTATAAGAAGTGGGGCCTGACATTCATAACCTTCCTGGGCTGCTCCGAGGGGACAGGAGGAGAAGGATGGGGAGGGAGGAGGAGGAGGAGGGAAGAGAGGAGAGAAAGGTCAGCTCCCTTTTTAAGTGTTTGTGAGCTTGCTGGAAGCTTTCAGCGTGTGGGTGGTAGGTGTATCGGCTGACACAGGGAAGTGTAAGCGTGAAGCTGGCCACCCAAGACCTCAGGGTCACTGCTGACACTCCAGATCTCTGACCTGAGGAAGGCACCTGCTCCCTTGCCAAAACAAACCATCTCCTGCTATGGGCATACTTGAAAAGACCTGCTTTTGTCAGGCTGGGGAAAGAGGGAGAGGGAGGGGGGAGGAATTAGAGAGAGGTGGGGGCTTTTGGTTTTACTTAAACAGTCTCAAGTAACCAGTTTACAATGCAGCGATGTTCTTCAGAATTTATTAAAGGAGGAGGGGGGGGAAGGAGCTGACTTCAGATCTGGTGAGCATTAATATGCATCGTGCTAGAATTTCATGAGGCAAGCGAGTTTTGTAGCCCTTGCTCTGGTGGTCCTCTGCTGACAGGATCTCAAGCCGCTATTTGTTATCTTTAGGCCTGATAAGTACATCTGGTTTTGATTCAGGTGGCTGCGAGCTTGTCTCAAGAGTTGAAAAGGGTGCTTTGCTCAAATTGAATTTTCTCACAAATTTCAAACTGGGATGAGAACCAGAAGAAGCTGGGCCCTGTCACACAAAACTCCCGTTCTGCTTGCTCGGCCCTTGGGCTCGTAAAAACCTGGCACAAATCAGTTTCACCTGTTTGGCTAAGTGAGTACATGCTAAAAGTAATAAAGCTATTAGTGCAATCAGATATTTCTCCCCATGTGTTCTGATGTAAAAAGAGAAAAAAAAAAAAAAAGAAAAAGAAGAGAAAGAAAGCAGGGACCTTAACTCTTCTCAACCCTGCCTGTCACATATCTTCCTGTGTCCTTGTAAATGAGTTGCAGAGAGGCTGCTGCTGCTTCTCCACGCCTTTCTACTTGGGGATCGTGGACTGACAAGGAGACCTGGCTGCAAAGAACAGTTCAACTCTGTCGTCCTCCTTAGTAAAGCTGCTGTCTGAGGTGAAGGAACCTCAGAAGGTTCCTGAAGGAACTCTGTCTCCTTTTATAAAAAGCTTCACCTGCCACTGAGATTAAGAAATTACATTTGTTATACATATTTGTCATGCCATCCAAATGTATATAGGCTCATCTTAACAAATTGAATAAAACAAGCACCTTTATATTAAATAATGGTCCTCTCAGAGATAGGAAAAAAATGTGTCAAAACAACTCCCTAACCTAGATCCAACTGAATGAATAAAAAGAATGGTACTGTTGGCATTTTTCAGATGTGTTTCTCCATATTTTCCAAAACTAAAATGCTATAAATATATAAACCATCTATATAGCTTCTTGCATCTCATCACTCACATCTCCTACAGATGGGAGTAAGGCACTGGTCACCACAGTGGCAAGAGTCATAACAGCAGCCTTTGTGACCGGGTGGTACCAAACTGGTTGCTGAGTTCCACACTTGCTGTCCTGGGTGCCTCCACCTAGTTGCTCCTCAAACCGCCAGTTTGACTTTCCCAAGCTCTAACCAAATGCAACTTCTCTTTCGTCCACTTCTGACCCCCTGCCTTGCCTTTGCACCTGACCTACCAAAATTCTCCTCATTCCTGCAGTGTTTCTCTAGGTTGCGAATCACGGAGAAGAATGGGAACAATCAAAAAAGAAAACACACTCAGTTTCTACTGGTGGGATGCTTCCCTCCACCCACACTGGCCTTGTTTAGGTGGTTGTGCAAACAGCATGTCCCTTTCTAAGCTGACAAAGTTCAAGCTGGGGCAGCAAAGCCAGCTCACTACAAGGTCACCATCAAATTAACGTCTCCAATGTTTCTTGGCCCCTCCATATGAGCTTAGGGAAGAAACAGATCAAAGCAAAGGACATTGAGTCCAGGGATTTTTGCCTTCCAAGTCACGGGGACAAAATGTCACCAACTGAAAAGCAGCAGTGACAGCATCACTTACCATTGGCAGGCTGAGACAAGAAAGGGTAAAGCCCTGGCAGCAAGTTGATGCCCCTCTCCGTGCAGTAGCTAAGGATTGCAGTAGCAGAGTACCATGGGGTGGCTCATTTGGTCTTTATGCAGTGGCTGACACAACTCCACCAACCATGATTTGTCACCTGCCCTCTCTCAAAATCCACCCTAATGTTCACATCAGATCAGAACCATTTCTTCTAACTTCTATTTTCTCAGCTAAAATATAAGAAGTCAGAATTCATTTAAAAAACAGAATCTCAGTACTCTGCTGTTTTTTCAGTAAGCTATTTTACAATGATGTATGTTTTTCCTCTTTACCTTTCTCATCTTTCTTTCCACCAAATATTTTCCAACAGCCACAGTCTAACAATAAAAGCAAAATATTTAAAGGATCAAGAAAAAAGAAATCTGATTTAAACTGGTTGAAATAGATCACAGCCACAGAAAACACATTGAAGCAGCAAGAATGCCAAAACTTCAGAAGAAATATACTTGACTAATGAAGGAGTTGAACAAAACAGGTTGAAATAAGTAAAGTTTTTAGAGGTTCTTGTTTCTAGATTTTTCTCTCTACAAAATATTGTATTGTGTCTTTTTCTCTTTATATATCACACAATTCTAGTATGAAATTTTGTAAATTCAGAAGTATAAATATGTATTTCTTTTTTTGTATATTTTCTATTTAATAAAATAAAAATATGTAAAGAAAAAAGTCTGGTTGAATTCAATATTTCAGAAAGATATTGGAAATGTCAGGATGCAGGAAGAAAGTAGGAAGAAAGACAAACATTTACTTATTCTGTGGAGAGATACATGCATCTAGTAGTATTGTATTGATGGGTTTTGGACAGTTTTAATTCCAAGAAGTGCTTAGAAAATTTACTTCTATTTTTTTACCCCTAGAAATCCACAGAGGTTTTACTTTTCTCCATTTTTTAAACAGATCTTTAAAGTTAACCACAAGCATAAATCCTTTTTGAAATAAGATTAGTGTTCAAGTGATTTGTAATATTTAAAAAGTGTGAAATAAATCAGAGATAATTTTTGGAAAGAAATGACCCCTTTGTACAATACTAGATATTGAGAAAGTCAGAACATATATGGATAATTTAGTATTTCTAAGTTGGAGAACAATATTACAACAGAATGCACTCTATTGAAAAGTCAACAAATTTTAAGTTATTAAAGAGAAGGTAGAAATAAATGGATTTCAAAATGTATTTTACTTCTTAAGGATGAGTACTCTTGGTACAATGTTCTGGTCTCAGGAATTTCAGGCACTATCTTTCAGTTTATTTCATTTTCTATTTCCTTTTTCCAGCCCACAAACAATCCGTACAGACTATGACTCAGTAGGAATTTTGTTTACTGATTGCAGTAGAAAATATCATCCTATCACGTCTAGAGGCATTTATTATACTGTAGAACTCTCTTTCCTCAAAAGCTGTTGATCTTCACAACTGTTTGATTTTCTCCATTGACTTTGAGTTCACAGAGTGAAGTGTAACACAGATTGGGGCAGTTTATAGATGCAGGAGGTTCTTATCATTCCTGTATTCAAACAAAACCCACCCAGTTATTGATGCTTTTATATGGCACTAAACTCTTTCTACTGCCATTTTTGCATTGTCAAAATGCTACAAAAATTAAACATAGCCAGAGCTATAGTGAGAATAGTCAGTGATGTACATAATTTGAAGCAATAAAGAGCCCCTGAAAGTTAGTGTCAGTTGTGGCCTTAGCATGCCCAAAGGCGTTTGAGGGGTTAAGGTTGAAAACTTGAGTGCTGTGAAAGTCTGAACAATTTTAAATCCAAGTTGGTTCCAACCAGATACCCACTAACCAGCTTTTTCAAGAGGTGTACACGAACCTGACTATCATTTTGAGGCAGCCAGAAGAGTAGTGGAATAGTATAACTTGTGCACTATAAACCTGTCTGGGTATTTCTGGCATTATTGTTAAATTAAAGTTATATTAAAATGAAACACTTCACTATTTAGCTTTCTGTCTGCCTGGCAGGTTTTGCTATATAAATTGAGTTGCAGAAAATTGGCCCGTTTGAATTGGACATTGGATATGCCATTTTTTGCACCATCAAGAAAACGGCTACACATTTTTTTGTTTCCCTTGCATATAATTTTTAAACAGTCTTATAAAAATGTTTTCCTTGTTTCACTCCCCACTGAATTAAGAATGCACCTGAATAGTTGCCAGTTGGCCTAGGCTATAGTCATTCCAGCAGGCAGCAATGAGAAAGTATGAAGTGGTTTTTGGAAGTACTACCTTTCTTTGCAAAATGCACTAGACTTTGCCTAGCTTGAAAGAGATGCCTTTTATTCCCTGCAGACCACTTCCTTCAGCTCAAGAAGAAAGAAGAATTTCCTAACCGGTGAACATAAAGGATAAACATGAGAAGCCTTGCACGTACTACTTGCGATCTGCTTTGCAAGTAAACAAACTTCTGCTATTTCATTGAAATTTAAGTGACTTATATTCTCCAAAGATCTTGACTGTGCATTAAGATAGAAGTCTCTCGCTGCTGTAGGCATGTATGGTATTTAAGTCTCTCCTTGTCCCCTCCAGTTTCTCACAAACACACACGTGCATACCCATACCCATTAACGCACTGATGATTGCCATGGAGTTGCTTGGTTCTAGTTCTTTTTTAAGGGGGTAAGTCTAAGTTTTCTGGAGAACATCATCCTACTGACATAGAAAATTATGATTGAGATGTATGGGAAGTAAGGACAGTGACCAAAATATTTAGTGTACAAAAGGTGCAAGTGGTACAAAAAGGTGCAAGTGGTGCTTCTGTTCTGTCGCTGGAAGAGAGGGGAGGTAAATCAGCAAGGTGGTCTTCCCAAAAGGGCTGCACTCACCACTGATGTCTCTGGAGCTGTTCAAAGGGAACATTGTATTAAAAGCAAAAGTCAAAAAAGTTTTCAGAAATCAAGGCAAAAGAAAAGCAAAGCTTGTCAGGCGAGAAAAAAAAATAAGAGGATGACTAGGAATGAGCACAGGCAAGGCAGTTACGTGGTGTGACTGAAGGCACTGGTGTTAGACCAGGCTGCAGGATCTCCCTGCCCTGCTCCACCAACCCCCTGTCTGGGGGGCACAGAGGCTCCCCAAGGCCACCGAACAATCACTGGTTTGTTGCAGGGACCAGCTGCCCGGGGCCAGCGGGCCCAGCTGGAACAACACTCCCTGCTCCCAGAGTGGCCTGGGGAGCTCCTCCGTCGGGTAACGCCAGGCAAACCTAAAGGAAGTGTGAATAATTGAAGGGTTTTAGTGAAAAAAAGCCTCACAACTAGTTTTCCACTCTGGCGTTGGCTCCATGCTTTCAGCTCTTGGGTAGCCCTGAAAAACATCCACACCCTGGGACCAAAGCCCAGTCCTGACCCCAGCAGAAGAGAAGGGACCTCAAATTGTTGTTTAGCAGTTCCTACCACATAGGATCATCTCCCTGCTCTGCCCAGCTCCTCACCCACTGAAGCTGATTTATTTGTGCTCACCAGGACAGGGCAAGTGCAGCACCCACAGGGGACACACACCTGGGGTTTGCTCCAGAGCTCCCAGCTTGCAGCACGGGCACCACCTGTTCGCTCCATCTTTCATGAAGCTCCACATGGCAGTTGCAAAAGCTCTCAGAGAAACGCCAGGGAAACCTGGAAAAGACACCTTTTATAATGATTTTTTTTCTCATTTCTGCTTTTGAGGATTTGGTTTCTTTCAGTGTGCTCTGGACTGTGTCATCTGGCAAGAGCTGGCTTTATCTAGATCTAATTGTTTTCTCAATTAAGCCTAGAGAGAGAGATTTTCCCTCTTGGATTACTAGGCTCATTTTAAAAAAATAATTTAGTGGCTTAATTTAGTGACATTAAAATTAAATTTTAACTTCAGTTTTTCCCGCCCTGCTGTGGCATGTAATGAATAAGTTGCCTCCTGGGAGGGGTAGATTTCTCTCCTGTTTTTCCTTAGTGGAAAAGACACTGGTGAGTAAGGAAATAAGAGGTGAGTTGAAAAAAAAAATCTTTTCATGTTTGGATCCTAATTCAGAGACTTAAGACTAGGCTAAGAAAAATACAGGTTAATCTTGACCCCCCAAGATGTAATCAAGAGCAAGATCTTCCTGCTGCCACCAGGCTTCTTCTACCCACATCAGGTTTGAGGAATAAAATAAACGGTGAAGGAATCTTTTATTGGTTGTGGAATCACAGCACCCCCTTTTAGCATTAAATTGGGTAGACCAAGGTGCAGGTAGCACATTCCTCTCTTTCCTGGCTTCACCTGTGAAGGTGATGGGGTTGTGAAGGGCCAGGAGGAGAGGCAGATTTGCTTGGTCCCTACCACACCAATGGCCTCCAAATGCAGAAGAATGACATTGGTTAGCTGACTTGGGCTATTTAGTTTTACCTCTCCCATCTTTAGATCCTGCCTCCTGTTCCCCCCCCCACTGAACACTTCCTCCATCCCCTTCCACCATGCTCAGCACTGCCAGCTCCCCAGTAAGCCCCCACACAGCAGCCAACAGAGAGGTCCTGACCCCACCATCCCCACCAGCGCAGAAAAATCCCATGGGTATCTTGGTCATCCTCACATAAATTCTGCTCCTCCAGACAAGCCTGGTCAGTACTCAATCAAGGTTAATAATTTCACTGGGATTTGTAGCGTCCTGGAAGTTTCCAGTCTGAAAATGCTGCTAAGCACACAAATCTTGCACTAATCTCTCTTGTGATGAATACTTCTTAATGTTTCTGAAAATCAGGGGCCAGGGGGGGCCGGCACGGGTCTGGAGGAGCAAGCAAAGAGAGCAGCAGAGTCATTCTTCCACTGCTTCTTCACAGAAGGACTGCAGTTCTAAGGGGATTTATAGTATTATAAGTTACTTTTCTGGATTCTATTCAGATCCCCTTTCTTATGCTTTGCACAGATGAATCTGTTGACTGCAGCTGAGGTCAATATGAACTTTGTCTTATAAACATGTTAGGAATATTGAACAGGGCTTTTTGTTTCCCTATTAAATTTTATTTTTCAAAACATGCAGTGACACTTCATAAGCAAATGACAACACATCTTTTAAAAAAGCTGGTGAAGGATTAGCATGTCAAAAAATCGGTTAAAATCTACTAAAAAGTGGCAATTACATTAGGAAAACTAACATCTGAGTGCTGAAATGCAGTGGTGTGGTTCTACTAGTACTGCTACCAAAGGAGTGGAAAACACTTAGGTGGAAGCCATATTATAAAGCACAAAAATTTATCTCCAAATTTGTAAACTAGAAGATTTAATTTTATTGGGCAATGATAATTGTTTTTTGTAGTGCAATTCAGAAGGTGTAGATGATATATTTTTTCCTTACCTGAATCTTTACATATTTTTTTAAAAACATTAAGATTATTGCTAATGCCTGCCTTATAGAATTATTAGCAATTCTGTCTTCCTAAGAAACTTTACTTTTTAAACATGTGCCTCCTCACATATCCCTTTATTTCTTTCTCCTGGTCATATGTAAAAGTTCCTTTTCACACTTCACTTCTCCCACCCACAACCTATCCCTTGTACCTCACACACTGACATAAAGAACAACAGAGAAACAGGAAAGCAGGTTTTTCCTGATGTCAAGAGCAAAAAACATTTAAAAAATTCTCACTAAATAATGTAATAAAATTGATCATTTGAATGTCCTAATATTTTAGAAATAAAAGCATTTAAATTACTCACATTTAAACACAAACCTTATTTCACATTTGAGTACAAATGAAATTATTGTTTTCTAAGATAGCTTTTCCTGAAAAGTTGGATAATTCACAACAAAACCTTTCAGTAGTTTGGTGGTTTTTTACTAAGAAAAAAAAAGCAATTCCCTCAAGAAAAATCTGTAGGAGTGTTCCTTTGTAATTCTGTTTGTCAGTCTTGCCTTGATCCTATTTAGGACCAGTTGAACTTTACTTCTAGATGTGCTTCTAGAAATGATACGATAAACATAAAAGTTGGACATTAAAATTGAAAGTCTCATTCTCTCTGCTAATTTCAGACTTTACTGCATAGTCTGAGCCCATTTTGTGTTGAGTACTTCAGAGAAAAAAGCAGGCAAAAAAATTCCATCTCCAGTGTGGCTCTTCAGAGGAGCCCCCGAGATGATCCTGTCCCGTAAGCACGGCTGTTGAGTCAGTAGCAGTGGATTCAGAGGTGCCGTGAGGATTCTGAAATGTTTTTCAAATATTTTTACAAGAAATGGAGAGATTTTGTCCTTGAGAATTCCATGTGCCTCATGGAGGGTTGGTAAATAAACAGCTTTCGGGATAATGTTTCACACTTCAGCTAAGTCAAGAAAGGAGAATATGTTACTCCAACAATTTCTAAGGAAAAGAGTTCCTCACACAGCCTTGTAAAATACAGAAGTGTTTTGTGTCTAGCTTTGCCTTTTTGACTGTGTTTCCTTTGGTGTGAATTAATTACCTGTATTCTCTCTCTGAAGTCACCCTAGTCACATACATAACTATGATTTTATTACTGAGCTCTCAGTGTTCGCTGGTTCCACCCTCGATCCCCTCCCAGAGTGTTTCTCAAAACCCTCAACACTTCTTTTCTGCTTTTTGCTTGGTTTGGGTTTTTCTTGGGGTTTTTGGGGGCTTGTGTTTTTTTAAACATTTCCTGTTTCTCTCTATTTTGAATTTGCAGCTCCATCAGAATAGCAGAATATGCACCGTAGTCACAGATCACACGCACATCTCTACCCACTGAGCATGAACAAGAATACACCGATCTAAAATGTCCCTTCTTAATAACTCATAGTTTAAGCAGCAGTTATGGGGAACACTACAGAAAATCCCTACTGCAACAAATGCCGATTGCCTGCTTAGGTTTTAATTTTGTCAAGCTATTTGATCTATCCTGTTATGAGAGAAAAAAGGTTTTATGTCTCACCTTGCTATACAATTTAAGAAACCTCTGTGCCATGCGTGACAATCCCTTTTGGTGTACTGTGGGTCTCTGCTTAGGGGTCTGAGCTGCAACTTCCATTCACTTTATCAGATTCTAAATCAGGTTCAAGTTATGAGCACTGTGTTTTTCTTTGCTGCATACTGCTGCTTCTAGTGGGGTTTCTTGACAGCTTCTCAGCTCCTAATTCAGGCTACCTGTGAAATGCACAGAAGCGTGCTGGAGGGATCAACGGGCTGCTCTTTTCACCTAAGATGGAAATTAACAAAACCCATGAATATTTCTGACTGAAACAAAATGTTTCATCTGTGAATGAGAAAAGTCCGTGGCAAATAAATGTGACATGTTTTGTTTTGCTCCCTTCTCTTCTGCTCCTTCCAGTTTTACCTTCTGGAATTTAAAATCTATTCAAACTGTGCTGACCCATTCCTGTGCCTGTGTCCTAGGATGGTAACTCCATATTACAAACAGCTGCTCACTTCTTTACATTAAGGTATAAACTCTTGATTCATATAGCTATCCTAATTAACATGTAACTATAAAGCTATATGATTTTTCAGGTCATCAGTAAAAACAATATTCCTTTCATAATTTTCACATTGTCCTGCAAATAATATTTTTCCACACTATTGAGATAAAAAATTCACTGTGAACCAGATATTTTATTCAAGACATTTCATTTCCTGGATCACTTTGCCCATTAAAATTTCATTTCCGTAAATTATATCTTGAAATATTCTTATTTCCAGAAGAAAAACTGAGCCGTTTTGGTTTGAGAGTGTCAGATCAGTATTGTGAGGCTCTCTCACATTCTGTGGAGGGGCTTTTTTTTCCCAATCATGATCCTTCACCAGAATCTGGAAACAGACCAAACATCAAGGATCTGGCCCATGGCCACACCAAGTACTTTTAAGCTGTGGTCAAACCTTCCTGCAGGATTTTTCACACTACCCCTGCCCCTATAATTTTGAGTGCAAGTGAGCTAAAAGAGGGTTATTTGATGAAAAAAAAAAGTGTTGAATTGAAGAACAAAACTGATGAAACCGGTGACATCTCATAGGGACAGAGCAGGGCTTTGCAGGGATGATCCTGCTGATGGTGAAGTTCAAAAGAGCAATGGGGTTTTTCAATAACTTGTCAACTTTTCTAAGTGACAGCTATATCCATGTGCTCTTTTACAGCAAGGATAGGGTTGTTTATGAGCACAAGCCTGCAGGAAAATTTGGAAAACCTGCATGAAGCTCCTTTTCTCCCTTAACCCACAGCCGGGACACGGAGGACGGAGAGGGACAATGGGGGCTGTCGTGGTGCTGGATGCTGCCATCCTTTCACCCAAGGTAGGGCAAAGGACCGCCGGGGCAGCGGTGGCCTCGGCTGGCTGGCTGACCTCCCCCTGACTCGGGGCAGGTAGAAACAGAAAGATTTTGTGCTCCGGCAGAGCTGGGCCTTCCCGTGACCCGGGCGAAACCCTCCAGCCGCTTTCCCACAACGCCGAGCCGAAGCCTGGCTGCAGCTCTCCGTTTATTTTTTCAGGTGAGTAGAGGCTGTATCAAGTACTGGTTTCTCAGTTGCTTTTAATTAGGCTTCTGGAAGCCGCTCTTTCATCTCGGGTGAAGCCTGCGTCACTTCGCTCCAGCTATTTTCGGTCCTAAAGCCGCGGGTTGGCTTTCATGCGGCTAATTGAAGGCACACGGGAAAGCAGAAAAGGGCTAATCCCAACGATTGGAGATGTTTTACGGTCAGGGTGAAACCACACATTTTTTAGCTGCAGAGAACCACTTTCTAAATTTTAACCTCACGACCACTTCCCTGAGGTGAAGGGGATGATTCACAGGAGAAACGGGCTGTAATGACACGAGATCCCCATGGGGTCCCACACGCTGTATGGGAAGGTCGAGCAGGTGATGGAGACCTAATGTGATATAACAGACTGCCTTTGTTTTTAAACTCCTGCCCTTCTAGTCAGCTCCTCTTTGTCTCCCAGGTAAGAAGGTGAAGAAAGCCGGGCGAAGTCCAGCAAATTGACAACTAAAATTTCGAGGTACCATGCAGGGAGGTTCAAGGCTTGTGACTGCCATTAACATCAGCTGGACTCCTGCAATGGGAATTGCCTTCCTGGGTTTGAAAATGAAGCAATAAAAGGTGTTTCACCAGCTTACAGGAGACATTCACAGTTACTGTCACTGTAATAACTGTGCCACACGTGGCCTTGGCCTTGGCATTCACACCCCCATCCTGCTTAAACCTGCTGCAAAACAGTTTATGAGGAATGTCTGAGGGAGCTGGGGGTGTTCAGTCTGGAGAATAGGAGACTCAGGGGGGACCTCATCTCTCTCTACAACTCCCTGAAAGGAGTGAGGCAGGGATCGGTCTCTTCTGCCGTGCCCACAGTGAAAGGACAAGAGGAAATGGCTTTAAATTGCAGCAGGGGAGATTCAGGTTGGACATTAGGAAAATTTTTTTCACTGTAAGGGTGATTGGGTATTGGAATAGGTTGCCCAGGGAGGTGGTGGAGTCACCATCCCTGGAGGTGTTCAAGAGGTGTCTGGTCTGAGGTGTCAATGTGGCACTGGGTGATGTGGGTTAGTGGGGATGTAGGTAGCAGTTGGACTGGGTGAGCTTGAAGGTCTCTTCTAACCTCAATGATTCTATGATTCTATTCTATGATTCTACAACCACCTTAGTGCACAACAGAATTGGCAGGTTCTGCTGTTGTGGAGTGTTGCTGCACGTGTTGCCATGCGTGTGTTATGTTGCTGCTACTGTTGTCCCGAAAGCAGTGTCCATCACCCGATCCTCACACAGAGCCAAGGTATTTGCTTTATCCCAGTTCCGCGCAGAACAGCGAGCTAGGTGGTATCCCACAAAGTTAGCTCAGTTTCCCAAAACACAGGGACTACTTTTATACACAAAGCTATGTAAAATTACTTTATCTCTAACTGTATTCTGTCACTTGTATACATGATTGGTTAACTAGTTCTTCACTTCCATTTAACGTGATGGTGCTTAGGAATTTCACCATGCACGCCCAAAGGGAAGGGGGCTTTTTTTAGTATGGGTCCCACTAGCCAATGGCTGGGTGTTTTAATATGCTAATAGTATGCTCTCAGTATGTTAATAAGGTAAATCATATTAGTCAGACTATAGCCATTCTCACCAAGATAAGGTATGGGAGTACTCCTTTTCATCCCTTTCATCCTGTTTATCAAGGACAGCTTGTTGACTACTAGTGATGTGTTTTTCTCTAATTCTCACTGTCTTAATGTTATGCAAGTTCTGTTTTATTTCTAAGTGTAGCTTATGTGATTTTCCCAAAATTTTACTTATTTCAATTAATAATCTACATCAGTAGATTCACAGTGCTGTATGCCTGTACCTGGGGGGAAAACAGTTCTCTGCTCAGGCTTTGGTGGTGGGAATACCCACAGAGTGATGGCTGTGCTCTGGGCTAATGTAACCAACACAGCCCTCAAGGCTTGCGATCCAAAGGATGGAAATGGGTGGACAGAGCAGGTAGAAGGTTAGTTAGGAGGCAGAGGGGTCAGAGTAGTAGCCAGCAGCAAACACACTGCTCTATTTTTGGTCTTTTCTTTCTTCTAAAAAATTCATTTCCAGGACAAGGGTGTTTGAAAATTTGGAACAAAAAATAATGCACTCATGGGAAGATTTTAAAGTGCTGAAGGAGTTTATCCTGATAGTCTTACAAAGCAATAAGTTTCAGGAAGCCAAACCTCTCTGTTTGAAGGCTGAAGTGACACCGCGACTTTTCACTCTGAAATGACATTTTTCACTTCACAGGCAATCTAGAGCTTCTAAAACATTTTAAAGGGATTAAGTAATTTGAAACAGAAAAGAAATATTTTCTGCCTTTTGCATTTCAAGAAAGTCTGAAAAATTCTTCTTTGGTTTAAACCAAATATTTTTTCCTTTGATACTTCTGCTCAGCAACTGAACTGAAAACCCACTATTCATCCAGTCCCTACATAGGTAATTGCAGTTTGAAAATGGGAAAGGCTACATAAATTATGCTCAATAGTCCTTCTACTTAATTATTTGCTGGCTATTTTCTTGCAGCTTCAAAGCACAAGTGGCTCTCAAAGCAGGATTTGAATGATGTGAAGGTATAGGGCTAGCTTACAGTGGTTATGGGTTCATATTTTGCATATGGAGCCATTATCCCAACTAATAGATCACCACTAAGAGAAGCCACTTAAAATATCTTTATGGCCTATATCCTGACAGGGAAGGAGTTGTAAAAAGGTCATAAACTGTGCCAAAAAGCATAAAAAGAAGTTGGTGTTCTGCATTACAAGAAATGCAAGATAAGGTACTCGTATGTTCCAGGCATGGTGGGTGGGTGGGCAGGGGGCCTAACCATATCCAGATGGGCCCTGGAGCACGGGTTGGAGGTGGGCTCTGCAGAGCCAACCCTTTCCATCTGCCGTTTCTTATCCATGTCACTACGGCCTCGACCCTGAGTTTCAGCCTTTGCCTTGCGTAGCCTGCCCACTTCTTGCTGGGCTTGCTGTCTGGTGTCCCTCCAACCTCCTTCCTTCAGTGCCTGGACTTCTTCTTTGCTGTCCCCAACTGGCCAAGAGGCTCTACCCTCCAGGGCTTTGCTCCTCCAGTCATGCTATGCTACAGAAGAGACCACAAACCCTCTCCTCGACCCCCATCAGAGCAGGTGCCTGATGGCTCAGGGATAGCCTCAGGGGTGGCACAGGGGCAGAGGAAGCCAAAGGGGTGGGCTGATTCTGCAGGAGTTTCCGTTTGCCCTGACAGCAGTGAGGTTGGGGATTCAGTAACTCTGTCTAAATCCCGCGCCTACGTCCTCTCCCAGTTCCCCCAGGGAGCCTTTAATGAAAACAGTGTGGTGGCTGGTGGCTGAGTGGGGTTGGTCTGATTTTGCACCACCACAGACTTCCAGGAAGGATGCACTTCCACCCCTGCAGGATTTAGCCCTTGTGCATAATGCCTTGTGCATTCCTGCTTTGAAATTTGCTCTCTCTCTTTCAAGAAGAATCTTAATTTTGAGTTTCTAGGCTGACTGATAATTGGATGTTTTAAGAAAGCTTCAGTGCCCTTAAAATTATTTCTTTTATTTTTTTTCCTGAAGGAATATTCTTTTTTCCAGTCTTCTTAACTAAATCTGTCAATGGAAACTGCAAAAGGAGAGATCCCCATTTATGCTGTGACTTTTTTACCTTGCACTGCCAGTTTAGATGGACCATATGCTGAGTAAGTTGGGTCCAGGCTCTTTTGAGACATCACAACCATGCAAAACAACATTAGTGTAAGTAAGAAACAGGCTATAATGAGCAAATATTTGGGTATTAATTCAGTCTTTACTTTGGCAAAAATCTCCCATTGCCTCCAATGAGAATTTCCATAGATGAGAACGGAGCAAATGCTATACTCCAGTTTTCATAACCTCTGTACATGCTTGTGAGCAAATGCTTAGTCACACTGGGATGAATGCTGTGAGTAACTGCTCACCTATCTTGCTGTAGTTTGCACAGTCCACGTCTGAGTGTAACCCATGAACGCCAACTTAGAAGGAACAACATGTCCATGCATAGGGCACCGAGGGCTTCCCTGTCAAATTCAGTCTTCTATAGATAGTAACAGCAAAGCTCTGATTATAGCTATGCTTGCATAACTGCTGCAACTGAGATTCACTGAGCCCCAAACAACAGAGTCAGCGTTGTGCCATGATTTGCTGGTGTATAGCACGTTAACCCTCTGCTGTGGAGACTCACAAACCTGCTGGCACTAAATAATCACTCCCTTTCAGTCTCTTTGCTTGCACTGCTCCTTGCCAGGCTCCAGTAGAGATGACTTAGCCAGCACCGAGCTCTGCAGGAGAGCGTGGGTCTCAATAGTTCCATTTGTTCCTGACAGACCCCAGCCAATGTGCCTCTCTTTTTCCAGCAAGAGGGAAAAACATTACTGTACCGTTTCTAGCTCAGCTCCCTGCTATGCTGGTTTATGAGCTCTTTGTCTGACCTGTGTATTATATAGCTATCATACCTATGTAATGACTCTACTGAAGCCAGGGCCAGAGGAAGCTAATCCAGGGATTTAGGTTCACTATGGTAGGGAATCGCCTGGAGCCTCTCCTTCCACTTGCAGTAAAGGTGGACAGAAAACTCCCTCACTCCAGTAAAGGTGGGCATTGTAGCCAGTAACACCCTTTCTACAAATCCACACCAAGCACCAAGGGAGTGTGTGTGGAACTGAAAATGAGGAGGAGCTCATTTTGGATACTACAGGAATTGGAGCTGTCATTGAGGATTTAACTTTGCATGATAAAGCCCCTGGTGAAGTCCTGGGACTCAGGTTTCCAAAGGCTCAGTCTGAGGAAAATGTACTGGTCTCAATTTCCAAAGGCTCCAGAGACAAATAACCTGGAAGTGCCCAAACCCCTTGCTCAGCTACTCCCCTGTGAAGTCTCTTGTGACTTGTGTTTCCAACACTGTTATCTTCTACCCACCTAAAGCTCAGGCTTTTAGATAGACTCAACATCATTTACTTCTCTCAAAGCAAGTCCTGGACACCTGCGGTTTGCCATGATCCACAAAAAACTTGTCCCTTGCCCATTTCCCTTGTGAAGTTGATCTTGGACACTCCAACTGGACTGATTCCTACAGAAAACACAGCCAGAGAAGGTGATCCCCCCCTCACTGTCTTCCCCCAAGGGCTGAAAGGTTAAAGCACACACTGAGGATCTGGGAGACCCTGGTTCAGCTCCTTCCTCTCTCTGCAGTAATTTGAACCTGCATAAATAGCCAGTGTGCCAGAGAGAAAGTGAGTGATAATGTCACAGGCCACACACAAAGCCTCCCTTCGGGATGAATGACGCAGATCTCCATATTCCCACACAAATGCCCTGACCTCTAGACCTCACCTTCTCCAGTCTGGTGAAGAGTTATTACTAACTAAGCGAGACAGCTTCAGTGGTGGGAAAGGCCAGGCCTGGGGTACCAAATACAACCTGGTCATGGCTCACATGCACCATTAGTGGAACTAGAAGGTGTGCATTCAGACCCTTCAAACAGGAGCAAGAATTAAGCTAAGATCTGACACACCCCACAGCACTTTTCAGTGATTCCATCTGTGTCTCAGGGCCATGGCTGGGAGGCTCATCACAACTTCCAGTGTTAAGGATGCCTGCAAAAGCACTGTAACAAATACCCCAGCACCTTGCAGACAAGTGCACTTGTTTGCAAGAGAAGAACTGAGACTTCATTTTTTCCCCTCATCTACTTATCCAGCCTTCTGAAGAACTGGCTTTTAGGCAAGGCTTCCTGGAACATGGCCTCAGAGACTGCAGTCAATGAAAGAAGAGGTCAAGATAATGATGAGAAAGACCTTCAGGACTGATCCATCGAGTCACAAGACAGAGTTGTATCAGTGACCACATTTGCACTCTCCAGATTGGATGTACTCTCCTTTGCAGCAAGATGTGGGAGGGAACAAGGGAACCAAGTGTTTGCCCCTGTCTTCATACATGAACATGATTCTTGAAGAGGGTGCCTATGTCACATAGATATGTAAACCAGCACCCTTACAGACAGTGCTGCCAAAGCCCTGGGAAGTTACATTGTGGAAAAGCAGTAACAACTTGTTAAATATATTGGAAATGGAGAATTAATCTGATCTCTCATCAATAATTTGTGACTACTTTCTATTCCTGATAGTATTTCTGAGATACCATGCAGCTCCAGAAGAATGACCTAAGGTCTCTTCCAGTTCTTACACCACCAACAGGATTTCTAAGTTCAGGTGAAAAGATCAAACTGCCCCTTCAGTTACATTTGGAACTGGAGGATGTGACAGAAAACAGAGTGTAGAATCTGACTTTCAGAATCTTTCTTATTAATAATCCCTCAGAAGCCAGCAAGAGCTTAGTTGGATTTTTTAGATCCAATGGTGAAGCAAATTATCTTTCTATTTGTTAAACTATAAGTGTAATTCCACATTTATTTCAGTTTGCAGAGTACAAAGGCATGTTTCACTTTTCAGAGTATAATTGTGCTGTCCAAATTCTTAGAAACTTGCCATTTCTTTTACTGTCACCCTAGTGCATTAAGTAAGAGTGTGCCATAAAGTATAGCATTCTGTTCTGCTAAATTCTTTGGTGATTAACTCAGATCTAAAAGCATCGTTGGCTTCGCCCTTTAGTTATAGACTGCTCTCTATTGCTTCTCTGTTGTGAAACATCTTTCGCTCTGTTCCCTCGATAAATAGTTTTCCGTAGTTTTGCCCCCTTGCATTTTAACCTGCTGTTACAGAGTTAGCAGAAATGACTGGAGAAGGAACTTTTCTTAAGAGCTTCTTGTGCTCTGACTGGGAAAATAAGCTTTCACACGCTGCCAAGTTTGGAAAGTAAGGAGAGAAAGGGCATGTTTTGGGCAAGCTCCTTTGGTAGGATGGGGATATTTTGTGGTAAACTCTCATTCTAATCTGAGGGATTTTAGACCAGACAACTACAGCTGCTGTCAAAGAGAAATGGTGCTTGTTTCTGCTGATCTTGCAACTTTGGATAACGTGTGTGTTTGCTGCTGCCAGTAAAGCAGAGGGTTCTTCCAGAGGGCACTGCTGATCCAGAGGGCAAAGCTATATATAATATTTTTTGGTATACCATGATATGTTGGTCCTAAGGGAACTCAAACATCCAGGAAAGATTGAAGTTAGAAATGTGGGTGGAAGCTTTGCAGCCCACAGATATTTCTAAATCCAAACGACATCCTGAGGAAGTGAGTCTGGAAAGGGACTTTCTCATGCTGTATTCTTTCCCAGCTATTAACAGCCTTCTGTGCTCCGCAGAACCATTCATGCACCAGAAATGCAACCACTTATCAGAGATGGAGGGTATTTAATCTGTTAAGGAATTCAGCCTTTGGATTAATGCATGGCATGCTGCTGATACTCCCTCTCCAAACATGATGTATGCAGCCATAAATGGTGAAATTAGGCATGACAGATTGAGACGTGCAGTCTAAGAGCCTGCCAGACGGGCTGGAGTTTTGCACAGCCACCCACACTGAAAAGAGTGTCCTTGGCCCCTCAGATGTTTTAGGTACAGTTGGAACTGTCAAATCTTTAAAGAAGAAGTCTATTTGCTGGATGCACCGGTCAAACCTGGGTGCTTATAGTGAGATCTGTAGATGTATAAGGAAGATGTTATTGCAGTGTCTTGTGTGTGCTCTTTATGCACTTATTTTTTGAAATTTTGATCCAAGTCTATGTTGAGCAGCCCCAAATACATGAGAATAAGCCAATTGGAGTAACAACATTTCCTTCACTTGACTCTTAGGTGAAAATTTCTTTGGGAATCTCTCTCTCTTTAGACCAGCACAGCCTGCCCAAATGACAGCGTCTCTGTCTTTGTTCCAGATATCCTAAAAGTGAGGCCATTTACAGTTTCCACACATTAGTGTCTCATCTCTCTTCCCACCAGGGAGACAAACAAATAGCTGAAAGAAACAAAATGAAGGAAAAGGCAAAAATAGCAGCTGTGATGAAATATACTTACTGGGTTTAAATACTCTTTGTTGGAAAGGGTTTTATAGCAATGCAGTTTGAGCCTGCAAAGGACTGGGCTGCTGGGGAGCTCACAGCTTTATAACCTGACAGCAGTTCTGTCATGGGAGACCTCCTGGTGAAGAGGTACTGGCACCATACAGACATGTGCAAATGGGAACATGGTTGGCATTACTGGCACTATGGGAACACCAGGGTTAGTGTGTGTTTCACATGGAAGTCTTGGAATTATGTCATATTGCTGTTTCTTGAATTTATGGCACCCTTCTGGCACAGAATTAGTTCTGGTTTACAAATTAAGAGATTCAGAGTTAGTAAATCTGTGAATTAGGGACAAGTTAGAAGAAAAGGGTTATGTTGATAGGGACAAATATGGAAAGGTACTCAGGCAACTACAGAGAAGCTGAGTCATTTTGGAGCCTAGATAACATTTAACTGTCATAATTCATTGTTGATAGTCTGATCAAAAAGTCTAAGGATTTAAGAAATGTCAAAAATAAACTGTTCTTTCCCCATCTTCAAGATCTTCAAAGCTGCACTGAAGCCCCTTGGAAGGGCAGATGTTTATACTTCTGTGTGTGCTCTATTGAGATTTTTTCAGTACTTATATTTTTCACAACAGGGAGGTATCTTCAAAGGAAGGACCACCAACTATCTGCAAATGACTTAGTGGCCTGTACAAAAAAAATTGATTTCAGAAACTCCTCTTATAGGAATGGTACAGATTTTCTGATATTTCAAAGAGAAACATAGCTTTGGAACAATGTCTTGTCATTACAGATCCTATATGGCATGCTGCTCACTTGGCTGCTACAGATTTCAAGTTGTTCTGAGCATTTATCATGTATCTTTTCAAAGTCTACCCAGTGCTTTAACCCTTTGCATTCCTTTACTTGCATTAGCATCCTGCCTGTTGTGGTTCTCCATCTTTCTGTTATGCTATGGTAACATCTGCTGGTGGAAAAGCTTCTACTACGGTAAATGATCCTCAAATATCCAACAGCCACTAAGTAACTTCTAGACTCAGTTTAGCAAGCTGCTTAGAAAAAAAAATAGTTCTAGGAAACGCTTTTAGATGGTGTAGGTTTCAAATAAGAAATCAGTTCAGGTCATACAAATAAACAAGAGGGGAGGAAGGTCAGCATGTTCCAGCAGAGGAGCAGAATTTGTTTCCCCAGCCTCAAAGTTATATAATATTCAGAGTTCCAGAGATTTTTCTGATCAAATATTAAAACACTGCTTTCTACAAAGCAAGGCTGCCGAATGGTTCAATTTTGTATAGGAGCAAGGCCAGAGAGCTGGGAAGAAGGAGAGTGACGTAGTAGTGCTGGAGTTGGGTAGCAAGGAAAGAAAATTAATTCATATTGAGACAACTGATTTTCTCTTTCTTACAAATGTGCTGTTCTAGAAAGCAATGTTCACAGAAGCCAGTTTGTGGATATAGGTGCATTCAGAGGTCTGTCTGACTTAGGACATGAAAGTCTGTGTGCAGGTCAGGCATCTATGGTCAAGCTGAACATCCATGGATACATTGAACTATGTAAATACGGAGGATTGTGGAAGCTGCCTTCACCAGACCTTATGCCAAGCAAATGAGCATGCTTAGGAGCAAGCCCGTATGAAGAAGTGATTTCTGGCTGTTATGAAGTCCCCTTCATCGCACGCGGGGTGGCTTGGCTGGAGATCTGCCTCTCCCACCTGTCTTTGCCAGACTGATGTGACATCAAATGGCTCCTTCACATGACAGTAACAGCAACTCTTAATGCAATGGGGATTATTTCTCTTCTTGCCCTCCAGATCAGTCCCTCCATGCCTCTGGTGCATTCTGAAGTCCACAGCGGATTATTTCCCACTGTCTCCCTGCACGTTTGGAACAAGATGGGAAAAGAAGGAAAACAGTTTTCCATGTTGCAGAAATGACAAAGGAAACAGCTTTAATATGTGTCCAGGGGCTCAGATAGTAAAGACTGATTTGGTGCTATCTCCCAGTCACAGGTGTCGGTGTTTTATTGACGGAGAGGTGAGGCAGGGGGAACTCAACAAACTCATCCAAGTTTTCTTTAATTCAAGCATTTCTTGTCAGGACTTACTGGGGGAAAAAAAATATTAAAAGAGCAAAAGCAGGAAAGGGCCATTTGGCTTATCTTGTTCACTTCCTGAAATCCAAACAAACTTTCAAAAAAATCCGTATCACACCCTATTCATTCACCCTGTTTCCCTGCACTGAGTTTGGGAGAGTCTAGACAAATCTGAGCTTTGGGAAACCTTTGGAACTTTTTCTGAAAATAGGTTCCAAATATTTTGTTACAGGCTTCAAACACGTTGGAAAACACTAGCTGGGGGGCTGAGGGAGGTTTTTTCGGTTTGTTTATTTGTTTTCACTCTAAGCACCATTGCCAAGAGCACAGGAGAGACGGGCTGGGAGGTCTGTGCCAGAGAGCAATTACTCACACAAGGCAGTCTCGGTGACTTCCTTGGGACACCATTTGCCAGCAATGACTCAGCCAGTATCACCAAAAGTCAAGACCCAGCCCCGGCTGGATGTGGCAGCCCCCTGGCCCTTCCACACCAGGTGCCTCGGGAGAGCTCCTGCCTTTATACTTGTCACTCCAGGCATAGGAGCACTGTTTCCCAAGGTCTACCTGCCTGGCCTTCTTTCCCCTGGCTGTGCCCTGTGGCTCCTTGTTCCCTGTGGAGTCCAGCTGTGTGATTCCTTTTTGATAAGATACTTCTGGCCCCTGCCCAACTCCCATGCCTGGTTTGCATGGTCTGGAAGCCAGGTCTGCAGCCCTATGCAAGTTCCTCACTCCAAAGGAGGTGCCTAACACCCTGTGTACCTCTCTCTTAACCCAGAGGGTATTTTAACCAGTGACTGGCAGTTTTCAGGCTATTGAAAATCTAATTCTTCCTTAGAGATCAGATTAAATGGAAAAAATGTGGAAGAAAGAAGAGCAGCAGCAGAGATACTCTGGAATCTCCCACCTCCTTTCCCTGCTCACTCCTCCAGCCTTCTGCTATGGTTGCCAGATGATAAATCTATTCCCCTTTTCTTGAATCCCCCCTTAGGCAAATATTCTCTTCTTTCTCATGTTCTGCTGGAAGAAATGCTCCAGAAATGAACCGTTCTGGAAAACCTGTGGTTGCTAACTTTCTGCCCTAAAATAGAAGCAAGCAGGGCAGTCGCTTTCATCCATGGAGATTTAACTGTCAATTCACTGAGCTAAGTAATGAAACTTGGGAGCCTTCATCATAGGTTTGACTTCAAATATCTTAAACCCTTCTTGTAAGAACCAGTGAATGGACATGTTCAATTTCTAGCTGGTTCAAGTGCTTTATCTAATCAACCTATTTGTTTAAATAAAAAAAATACATAGGATTTCAGAACACTTTTGCTACTTGTAACAATTTGTTAGTTTGTTATTTTTCATTGTTTATTTATTTATAGTACACAAATCCTGATGCTGTAGAACGTTTTTGTCCAGCTCCATAAGGCAATTGGCAACCTTAGAAATGCTGTCAGGAAAAAAATAATGGGGTGATACTTCTGGGAGACAACTAAGAATTTAAGGGACAGCATCACCCAAAAGGTAACATGAAGGAAGTTTCGACCATTTACCAGCTAATATGAAAATTAACAATCATAACAACACGTTGTGAGAATCTGAAGTAGGCTGACTCCTTCTTTTATGTTATTTAGTGGAGGCTGGATGACTTTGGGAAAAAGTTAGCTCACATGTTTCCCTGGAATAGAGACTGGGCTTTGGGAAAGTGTGGGAAATGCATGTAAATGTTTTTCACACACTTCAGCATATCTTACATTTAGAAGTGGAAGAAGGGAGAGAAAAACTAGGGGGGGTGAATAGGTTTTGGTGGATCTGCGCTTCTCAGATACCTGAAACCAAGACATCCTGGGGAACTTGTAAGGAATCCCTTTCTCCAATGAAACAAGGACCAGTTTCTAGTTTGGCCATGTAAAGTAACAAATTTGGCTAATCGCCTGAGAGTTTGGATTAAACTGTTAATAAATTAAGCCTAAGGAGCAGCCAAAATTCACATCTTGCTGCTAAAACCTGTATTTGATTGAAAAATCCTGTGGTTTGAGGGAGAAAGGAGTTTTGTGCCAGTTTTATGTTGTTCTTTGGATCGGCACTTAATTGTCTCTTCAGGAGAGGCTTTTCTGTGACCTACCCCATGCTGGGGCAGAACAGAGGGGGGAGCACAAACCTCCCCATCCTCCCACCTGGCCCTCTCTTGGCTCGTGCCCCACCACCTTTTTCACTAGCAAGCTACATGGCCCAAGTGGACCATGCCTCATTTCAGAAAGAGGAAGACAAATCCAAGGCTCTCAGCCAGTTCCTAGGGATTAACGGGCATAAATAGACTTGGAAATGCCTGGAACTCAGTTGACTCCTAAGAAGGAAAAAAATAAAAATATTCAAAACCCCAGTCCACCCTGTAAATTGCAGCACTAGGACAGGACTTAAATTTACAAATATGTGATCCTTGTATTAAAAAGAGGTCTTTTGCTGAGCAAAAAAGGAGAGATGTTTTTCACAGATTACATCTTGTAATATATTCTTAACAGGAGCAGAGATAGGATTATAAAACAGAGTAGTCCAATAAAAACCTGTGGTCTCCAAAACACCCACTCCCCAAATACTGCACCATGGGCCTTTCCACTTTCCTGGCCAACAATCCCTTTAGATGGATTGGCTTCTGAATGCCCTTCATCTGGTAACAGAGATTTGGTCAGGTAAATCTCACTGAATACCAGAGAGACAGAGGTGCCTTTTGATGGTTAAAAAGGGGGAGTGCCGGGGAAAGGAGACAAAACCACTTTTTGGGAGATGGTAGAGGTGATCTGTCCCCCGCTGTAGATGACCACTTCTCCCATCTGAGCCAGTCCTGTCGCACAAATATGACCAAGCAAAAAAGGTCAGGCTGGCAAAGCCTTAACTTTGGGGTAAAGGGAGACACTGTTGTTGTATTTTACTGTTTTCTTTGGTTTCTTTGTTGGAAGGGTTTGGGTTTTGATTTGTTCCTTCTAGTCTGAGCTCCAGTGATCCATCCATCTCTAAATGTTGACACTTTAACCCGATACAAATCCCACTGCCTAGTTTTCTGTCTTTTCCATTTTCAGTTCAGATTTCCCTTACGGACTTGCAATTCACTCTCAGGTCATTAATATCCTTTGCTTGGCAAATCCCTCTCGATGTATGGAGCAAAAGCACTTGCCGTTGACTGATCTTCCTTCACCTCTTACTTCCAATAAGGAATGCAACCTCAGCTGCCTTTTGACATTTCCAGCTCCTAGTTTTCTACCCCTATCATTCCTAGTTGCATAACGGCCACTTTACCTCAGCTATCAAGGCTCTTTATTTCTGCTCACTTGTTGCTGATGTTTGCCTGCAACCACTCTTTTCTAGAGGGTTGGCAGGCAAGAGGCAAGACTGACTCAGGCAGCTGAGCACGGGCTTTTCGGACTATCCAGGATGTGGCATTAGCCAAGAAAGTTCCCCCTCCTGAAGAAATAAGGACAGGGAGGGGAAAAAAAAAAGCAGCAGCGATCAGGTCTCAAGACCAATTTAAGCAGAATGAATGGGTCTTTGTTCTCTAGGGCAGGGTTTGCATTTATATTTGCTGTGTTAGCCATGGTTGTGATTTAATTGCACATCTTAATGACTTTTGGTGTTTCCCTTAAAGACCCAAAGGCTGGAATCAAGGGAGTCCGTAGGGCCTCTTGCATTCATTCAGAGCAAAAGGCAAACCTTTAGTTTTGCAAAAAAGAGGAAGCAAATTCTCCCCAAAAGGCTCCAAAAGCCAAAGGAAAATAAAAGGAAATTGACATTTGTTGTTTTTAAGAAGTCTTGGGATCTTTAAGCCACTCTCAGGATTTTGGAAGGCATGATGCTTTGATGTTCAAAACTGACAATGCTGCCTTTATGTTGAGTGTGCCACCACACATGAGTTTGCTCAAGAAACTAAGAGTAAGGACTTCTCCATCTGTTTCATCAGCCCTTCCAGCTTATTTCTTATTCTCTTGGTTCAAGTGGCAGCAAGCGGAGAAGTCAGTGCCCATCTCACCTCTGCTGCCTTTTGAGATTGCCCATCCCTTGTGCCATTGCCAGCCAGACACCTGTGACACTTTGCTGCTTACAAGAAAGCTGGTGTCAGCACACAACATACAGTGTGGAGCTTTCTTCTTATTTAAATGGGAGCACACAAACACAGGGCTGGGGTTCACAGGAGAATGAGGCCAATGGCTGATCTCTCATTGTCCTGGGGTGAGATCCTTCCCCGCAAACCAGCACGATGAAAGGCCCTAACTCTGTCTACCAAAATCACCACTAACATTGCCCTAACTTCAATGGTGATCACCGTGGCAGGGAGCAGAGTATGAGTGGGATGATCTGTGCCCTCTACCTCCTGCTAACTGGTTTTGTCTACCTGTAACAAACTGCTTTCTGCAGACCCTTGTCCTCCTCTACCAGCTTCATCCTCTAAACTAAGAGGTTTGTCACTGCCTGGGCTGCTGGGGCTCACATTAACTTTTCCCAGGTGAGACATTCCCTGTCTGTGCTGAGGACTTGTGCAGGCAACACGAGCTGCAGCTGGGATAAGCACCAGAGTTGAAGCTCTTCCATGGAACACGTTGACTGGTCCACCAGGCTGCCACCGAGCTGGCTGTAAACATGAGGAGCTTCACCCCACCCCTGGCTGTTCGTTGTCTTCCCTCTGCCAGAGCTGCTTTTTCTGGTGTTTATTAGCTGCTCTGTGTCAGCATGGGCTGGGTTAGCAATGATCTACTGCCTGAGCTCAGATTTTGCTTGGGGAAGGCTGAGGAACACTCACACTGGTGGTGAAGCAGCACACCTGGGTGGCAGGGGTTCATGGCAGCGTGTATGGGTGGTTGCCAGCAGGACTTGAGAGGACATGTGTGACCAAACCTGGAACATGCATAGACTCTGGTCAAGCCACTTTGCATCTTTGCTCTCCTTGCTGCCTTTGGCTTGTTTGTCTGCTTGGATTGTAAACTCTGCAGGCAAGGGACTCTCTCAGCTACGGGTTGGAAAACCAAAATGAATGATAACAAGTGATAGCAGATGAATTTGCTCTCAGTTATTTTAGGCCTTGCTTTAAAACATTCTGCTAAACCCTTACGAGTATTTTTTCCTCACAGGCAAATATGATACTGCTGGAGTTCCTCACTCCTATCCCCATCACCATCATGTGCTTACAGTGAGGCAGACTTCTGATTTAAGGCTGGATTATTTCTACCTTGTTCCCTTACTACCTGTGGATGTCTTCCTTCCCGTGCCCCTCACAAACATGGCCTTTCTTGATTTATGCCATATTTCCATAACAAGTCTCCTCTGCTAACCCTACTGGTTTCTTTGGAATTTAAGCTTTGATTGAAAGAAAACACAGCTCCAGCCATTGGTGGCTGTAGTGAGGATCTTTGGACTGACCCGAGATGCTGTTCTTCACGTGGTTCTTCAAGTGATACACTGAGAGAGGGCAAGGCCATTCACAGCAAACTGACATCACTTCTGGAGGTCAGTGACTGTTACCTACATATCAATGTTGTTAACCAGATGCCAAAGGAGCACAAGTTCTGCTCATGGACTGGGAACTTCCATCCTGGCAGCAGTGAAAGTCAGGACACTGGGAACTTAAGGATCATAGCCTAAAATTAGTGGCCTAATGATCAGTAAGGCTAAGGGTGATCAGAAGTGTGGAAACAGGCAACAGGAGAATGAATAAGAAGGACTCCATGTTCCTGTTATAGCTGATACTGAGGTGACAGCTACTGGTCTGCTTTGTATTGCCAACAGTATAAGAATGGCCTCTAAAAGCCAGCAGATACATACCAAAGAGACTCGTGAGAATGGTTGTGAGCAACCCTTCTTATCTTAAAGAGGAGGTCAAGAGAGGGCTTGGACAGTCAGTCTAGAAGTACTTCAGGGAGGAGGAGACATTTGCTAGTAGGGATTTGTTCAGCCTGGCAAATGTAAAGCAAGAGACAACAGCTAGAAGGTGAACAAAGTCAGACCAGAAGTAATATTTTTGTTAAAAAAATGTGCTATAGTCCAAAAATAAATGAATCAGAGGACGTCTTATGCCATCTAATGTACTGAAGATCAGATCAGGCCATCACAACCATCTCCTCTGATTGCATAATTTCAGGTTCTCTTTTACAAATAATCATTTAGCTTTCATATAAATAATGAGATAATACCTGGAACTTGAAATCTCCATTCTTGTCCTTTCTCTCAGGACAGCAACAGGACTTCTGTGCACAGAGCAGAAACAGAACAGGTGTTCTAGTACAGAAAGGACCAACCCCAGCAGTTGCCTAATGCCCTCACATCCCATTCAAGCTAGTAGAAGAGTACTCATCATCTCACTTGGTGTCTTCAACTTCCTACAGAACCCTTTTCTCAGCATACAAACCATATGGTGTGGAGATTTCTATTTTTAACAGGAGTGCACAGGTTTCTTCATGCTTTTCTACTCATGTCAGCTGATTCACATGCAAATCCTAAATCACATCTATTTTCTGTTCATGTTCTGCCTGGGATCTAAAGTAGTGCTATTGCTAAAGGGAGAACGGTGTGAAATGGCATTAAGAAGCACTCTCAGGTCCACCATTCACTTCTCCACATTTGCCTCGGCCAGTCCTCATGTTGCACAAACTCTCTGATCCTTTTCTGATGCACTTCCCATGGATTATTCTACTTGGTGTGCTAAGAGCAGGCTTGGGGTGGGAAGAGGTTAAAAGCTGTATTTAGAGCAGTTTGTGCCTGAAAATAGTATTAAAGGTCACCCATACTCACATGCATGATGGCAAGGTGGTCCCCAACTGGGATTTGGGAGCATCACACCACTACATAGCCCAGCCACTGCTGGCAGTTCTGTGTTCAACTTTACTTTCCAAAGCAGCCCCTCCACAAAAAGATGAACGTGACCATCTTATTAAATAAGAAACAACAATGGTGACCTCTCGTGGCCATTCTAGCCCTTTGCAGCAAGGTATCGTGTTTGGCATCTTTGAACATGAGTTGTATGCAGCTACCAGGCTCTGCTGGGCACCAGTAGTAAAGCCAAACTACAGCCCTGAGGAGAAGAAACAAAGGGAACTGGCACCTGACCCACACACCATCTCTTGAGATGCTCCTCATAAGGAAGGCATCACCTTCCCATTGCTACCAGCTCCACCCAAGTGGTACTGACTGCTGGTTTTGGCCCCAGCTCAGCGAGGCATCCATGGCCAGGACCCAACCTGCAGCTATTGCATGGAAATCAAGCTGGCTGCACACATCATCTTGCCTGCTGAATGGTGACCTATCTGGAGGAGAATGATTAGGAAATTGAGCAGAGCACCGAGTGCTACTGAAGCTGAATGTATGATTGCAATTCAACAGCAACAGCAGAGAAAGAATTGGGACAACAGGTTGCAACAGGACAGAATTCTACTATGAGTCGATGTAAAATAATTTACAGGAAGTTTTATGCATCATTTATATGTGGCAGTGCCATCAAAAAAAAATAAAGCCAAACTACAGATTTATGTGATACACCACCCTTCTAATTCACTTCTGAACTTTGCTTTTTTCTCTGCCCACTAGCACCTGTGGTACTAAGTCTAACATTTCAGGCCCTCTGAATATCTTAGGCAGTGCTTTCACAGGAAAAAGAGAAAAAAAGAAGATGACCTACAATTGGAAAGCTCCCCCCAGTCCCTGAAACGTGGGCATCTGCAGAGATTAAGAGCAGGGTAGATGAAATGCAACAGATTTTCCTGAAGTCTGCACAGGTGAATCATAGCAAAAAATATCAAGCTAAAAGCAAAGTGAAGAAACCTAGCAAATGTCAGTGCCAGTTAAAGAGCTCCTTTCAGCAGTCTGGTGGTTTGGCTTGCTCGTGTGTTACCCGTGAAGTGAGATTTGTCAGTGAGGGAGCAGAGGCTGGTTATGAACAGTCTGGTGAAGCAGGGGGGTACCAAGTGGCAGGCAACATGGCACTGCAGCAGCAACGCTCAGTTGCCACATCCAGGCCATCACAAGACAAGACCCTTCCACGTGTCTCTAAATCATCTCTGACCCCTGAGACCACACAGTCTGAAATGGGATTATTACATCCAAGGAGTTGTCTCTGCTTCAGAGCAGAGGGTCTTGGTCCATGAAAGGACCCCGAGGTCACCTCAAAGGACACTTGCCATAATGTTTTCAGTGGTCAGATGCCACACTCTATGTATGTTATGGAGATAACTAAAGATAAGAATTTATTAAACAGTGGCTGGACACCTAAAACAAAGGAGGGAGGTGCATTAAATGAGGAGTGGATGGCTCTGGAAAAGAACAACCTCCACTTACTCTTCCTCCTCCTGATCTCTACCATTGTCACAGCCATGTGTCCACGATGGACAACAATATGCTGTGACCCAAAAACAGCTTTGTGTCTGATTTGCTTGTGGCAGTGAAGAAATTCATCATGCACACATTGGCAGTGGGTGCAAGCTGGCAGCCCGAGGGCAGACATGGCCAGCTCAGCACAGGAGCAGCACTGCTGGAGGTGGTGGCCCTGCTGCTGCACCCAAAAGAGCCTAAAAGCTGTGACTCATGGAGCACACTCTCCATCACTGCCTCCCTCTGCAGTTAGTCCCATCACTGGTGGTGGGGACAGACCCCCACACACTGCACTCCCTGCCAAGGCTTTGATTGATGTAGGACCAGGTCTGAAGACAATGAAGGTGCTGCTCACTTTCCGCAAGCTTCATAGCAGGCCCTCAAATGGCACAGCCTGGAGCTGTGAGAGATTGGTCCTGCTCACGGCCAAGCACTTTAGCTTCTCTCTCCCATCACCCAGAGCCCAAGGGGATCTGGCTCCTCACCTCCATACATATCAGCAGCCTTCACTCCCAACTACAAGCTGGCTTAGCTCCCAGATGAATACCTGCTGTAAGCAAGGGATGCGAATCGCCCCAGTGAAGTGATTTCCCACCCCCACACACACATTTTTTGGATGAGGAGCCTTCAAGAGAGGAATTTGGAAATCTCCAGTTCCTTTCCAAAAGCTTTCACTGAAACAGCCCATAAAAGCAGTCTCTGGAAACTTTAGGAGCCCTTTAAGGGAAAAAAATTAAAATTAAAATTCAGTTTTATTAACAAATGGGCAGCACTGAAAGTATTCAGAAAATTAAAATTAATTTGAAAATAATTGAAAATAAGAGAAGCTGAGTGTATGTTTCCAAGTTCTGGGTAATATTAAAGTAGCATTAAAGAATTGCTAAGGAAATTTACTGTGAGCAGGTGTTTGAAATAATTGGGGGAGAAGAAGGGTTGACTATTAATTAATGAAAAATCATGAATGTCCCTTGTTGGATTTTTTTCCTGTAGTCAACATATTTTTAACCACATGAACTTAGCGAACACATTTTAAAAGTGTGGAGTTGCTTTACAGACACGTACAGGGAGCTGAGTGTTACTTTATCCCCATTTATTTTCTTTTGGCCAGTAGCTTGCATTTAGCAGGAGCTGTTGAGAGGACGGGGGAACTGCAGCAAAGTCTTCCTCATCAGCTGTAAAGCAGGGACTCCAATATTTTCAGGACAAAAACTCTTATACCAGGGTCAAAGGCATTGAAAACTCAACACAGCAACTGGCTTCAAGAAAGGCAAATGAAGAGCAAATGTGTAAGACCTGGTCACACACAGGAGCTTACTTTGGGGTTTCACCACAAAAGATTTTTGGACACCTACTGAGCTCAGGGCCCTGTGCAGACAAACACAGGAGCCCGAGCACAGACTCAAGATGTGGCTGTGGTACAGCGATGTTCCCAGCAGTGCCTGAGAGCATCATCCAAACCCTTCTTGAACTCAGGCAGGGTTGGTGCTGTGACCACTGCCCTGGGGAGCTGTGCCAGTGCTCAACCACCCTCTGGGTGAAAAACCTTCTCCTGACATCCAACCTAAACCTCCCCTGATTCAGCTCCTGCTGTTACCCCGAGTCCTGTCATTGGTCACAAGGCTGAAGAGATCGGTCCCTGCCCCTTCTCTTCCCCTCATGAGGAAGCCATAGACTGCAGGGAGGTCACCCCTCAGCCTCCTCTTCTCCAGGCTGAACAATCCAAGTGACTTCAGCTGCTCCTCATAAGACATCCCCTCCAGACAGTTCACCACCCTCATGGCCCTCTTTTGAACACCCTCTAGTAGTCTGATGTCTTTTTTATATTGCAGTGCCCAAAACTGCACACAAGACTTAAGGTAAGGTACTCACCAGTGTGGAGTAGAGCAGGACAATCACCTCCCTTGACCAGCTGGCCACGCTGTGCTTGATGCACCTCAGGACACGGTTGGCCCTCCTGGCTGCCAGGGCACACTGCTGACTCATGTTCAGTTTGCCATCATGTCCTTCACTTCCTCCAGCCCCCAGCTCTGCCAGCTGGGTTGTGATGGCTTTACTCCATGTTGGTGAGGAGCACTGAGCTGCCTGGGGGACAAATGCAACTCTTCAGTTGATTTAACTTGTATCTTCATCAGGAGGGTGTCTTGTATGCTTAGGTCTTACACCTGCAAAGCTCAGGCTTGGCAAATACAGGCTGATATTAAGTGGGAGCCTTCCAGTGTAAGAAGACAAAGTTGCTTCTCAAGCATGGTGAATGTTTCAAGTGCTATGATCACAGTTGTGGATAAAATATGCAGAAAATTGCTGCTTACTGAATGCAGGCCAGTGCCAGTCAGAGGCTGCTTCCTGCTTTGTCACCCTTGCTGGGGATCCAAGTGAGAACAGGTGATATAACACCAATCCAGCAGCAAGCCGCCCCAGAGCACGGGGAGCGTGCAGAGCCAGCCACACTTGCAGCACTTGATGTCCTGGCTGGTATTGTAGTTCTAACAGTCTTCAGTGTCCACTACATAGAGCACATAGTGCTCTCTCCTCCGGTGCTCAGGCACTGAGGCTTTATAATCCCCCCAGCCCTGCCTTTTCAAGTCCTTAGCCTTGTTAAGCAATCAACCTTATTAGTACAAAACAATTATCACCTGGGAGTGCACTGATCAGTGGGGCTGCCCTATCAACCAACAATCAGTTAGCACTCTGTTCAACCTCTACAACCCTATAATTTTTTTCTTAATTTTTGCTCCTGCTCTTCATTTTTTCACAAGCCAGTCCAATTTAAAGTTGACTTAACTCTGCAGGAAACATTTCTTCTGATTTCAGGCTGGTTTATTAGTCAGCAAACTCCTTGATGGGGTAAGGTTAAAGTGCATTCTCCAGGCAGCAAAACTGAGTAACAAGGCAACAGTCAGAGTGTGACAATTCAGGGAGAAAAGAGTGACACCAGGTCCCTTGGATGAACAAGCACCAGAAATTGCAGTAATCTCTTCTTTCCTCCTACTGACCTGGTCTAAGGTCTTGAAGCAAGATTGCAGCCAAGAGCACCAGGAGTTATTTGCAGAGAGCTGAGGCTTTCTTACAAGGGGTGAGTACAAGCTGTGAGCCTGAGCAAACCTTCGACTTGGGTATATTTGTCTCAATGGAAATTACTCTTCTTTCTCTTCGTGTATCTAGAGACAGCAGCTGGGGGAAAGGCCACGTTTCTTTCTGTTACTTACTAGTATAAACAACAGGCACATTAAATACAGCAAACAAAAACCCTGGAGTAAACAAAATCAGCATTTATTCCTCAGTCATCTTTTTACAAGATCGCTTCCTGTATTTCACAAAGGAACACGTACCAGAAATACGTGAGTTAATCTACAAAACCAGATGTGCAAGCCAAAGTGATATGGTACATGAAAATCCACGTGCTTCATCATTTAGTTCTCACATGCCTGTCATCTAAATTCAACAGAAGTTGCTGTGGGGGTACACAAACACCAGTTCTGCCGCACCAAAATGTGATCACTAACTATGGACAAAGCTAAACAAAATATTTACAAAGCATTTTCTCTACCAATCTTCATCTAAGATTCAAAACAGGTAGTTAGCTGTTCAGCTACCAAGCCTTCATGGAAGGTGAAACACTCTAATGTCCCTAAATGGATTCATGCAGTGTTTAGTTTTATTCACACAAGACACAAGGACAAGTATCTATCAGTGACGATAAAAGTAGTAGGTGAAGATGCAGCACCCTCCTAGAAGGGTTTGGAGCAAGGGAAGGGAAGAAGCAAACTCCTGGAAGGAGTTTGGAGCATCTCTGTTCATTCATCACTTCTGCTGGTTTGACACTAAGCAAAACTGCAATCATTATCACATATTAAGAGTCCCCGAGCTAAGAATTACCCTGCTCACTGGTGGGGCCAAGGGAAGGGGTAGGGATGTTTTCAGGTCCCCAGCAGTGGAGAAGAGCTGACAAGCACCTGCTTTTCTCCCAGCTCGTGCTGGTGGGGGCCATCTTGCTGAAAGAGGCTGTCAGTGATTTACAATGTCAGCACTAAACTGAAGACACTAAAATACCTCAATTCTTACTGCAGCGAGTTTGCTGCTGCAGGAAAACTGTGTCTTGATTGAGAAACCTTACCTGTTAAAAAATTAAGGTTCTTTTTATTTTTACTGGTCAAGACTGGTGCAAAATAGAATTTTTTTGGGGGTGGGGTGAGGTTAAACTGGGTTTTTGTGCTACTCACATCACCAAAGGTGGACCAAGCACTTCCCTTATTTAATTCTGTGGAGCCGCACTGTTATTCGTGGTTGGACTCCAGTTATAGCAGAATTCAGCTTAGGCTTTAACTTTATTCAGCTTCTGACATTAGAAGGAACATGAAAAAGAAATTAAGAAGTAGCTTCTGCTGCAGTCTCCAGTGTGGATTATCCCAGATTGCCAATTGCTTATGCTGTGAGGGCATTCAGGGGAGTGACTGGCTGCAGGTGCTCACAGACATGGATAGGATAGTACGGACACCTTTTTGCAGTAAAGTTTTTTACCTATTTCATAGCCTCCAGGATGTTCAACATGTAAAAAGAGTTGGAAAGCCACTAGTGTCCTACCTTGAGCCAAATAAACGTGATGTTTCTAATCCTGATGCTAAAGTTAGACGACTCTAGTGTAGGACAAAACTCTCAGAGATTTTCTCCAGCTGAATCTCTCCACTGCACCTATAAAAATGGGAATACCAGCATCTTAATTCTTGTAAGTGCCAGGTGACAGCTGTCTTTCAGTACCTGATGAATAAAGTTGTGCTTTTCTAAGTACAGTTACATACAAGACTCTGGGAGAATCTGTCAGTTCTGTCAGAGCAACTTCCAGTGACTTCTTGCAGGCCAAACCCGCAGGACAGCCCCAATGTAACATTACTGGATGATCTTGAAGGTCTCTTCCAACCCTTATGATTCTATGATGTTTCTATATGACTCTTGTAGTACCTGCAGCTATCTCTGACTGCGGGTACACAGCTAAATGGAGTAGCAACAGCTAGTACAGTGCCTTTCACACTCAAACCTGCTCTCAAGCACAGTTAATTCACAGTTTCCAAATGAAATCACATGAACCAAGATGCTACAAGAATGGCATTAAGCAAACTCACATAGATACAGCTGACTTATTAGAACCCAGCCAACTTATTATTACCTAGTAGAAAATAAATAATGTCTCAAAACAATAATTTAATATAGCAGTGTCTAGCTATTAGTCATTACAGAACATACTTAAGGAAAACAGAACCAAAACCAAACCTGCAGGCACACACACACACACACACACAAAACAGCATGCTGCTCAAAGTACAAGACAGAATTAGAAAGTCACTAAAAAAAGATGTGTCAAGTTATTACTTCACTAAAATTACAACAGCCAGAAAAGATACAAACAAACATCTCTAGAGACATTTTTCTCAGGCACACTGCTACACATAGCAGTGATAATTCCACAGCGGTATAATATTTTTACCCTTAATAATGATAAATACCTCAGTAATGCACCTCCCTTCTGACTCAGTGCTGCAGATCTAGAGTCCATGGGGCAGTAACAAGTAGACCTGCGATTTTTTCCTCCTCTGCCAGACACCTGCAGGCCCACACTTGTGCTGAGCCCTGGGCTGAACCATGGCACCTTCAGTCACTGCAGAGACTCTCTCAGTCCAACCTCCTCCAACTGTCCCCACCCCAACCTCATCCTCCACTACAGAACCTGTTCCAAGGATGAAACAGTGGGGCAGTTTACAGATAAGACTCAAGAGTGTGACCATCATTATCCATGTTAGTAAGAATGAAAATTAAATCCCTTGAGTATATGAACACACTGCCCTGTTGCACAGGCAAGAGGGTAGTGAGGTGCCCCCTCCTCAACTCATGCCTTCAGACAGAGCCTGGCTTCCCAAAGCATGTGTGAAGTATGTCCAGCTCTTCCACTCTCCCCAGTAATTCACGTGTGCATATTTCTGCATGGGTGAACTCTGTGGGTGTGCATAACAGAGCCCATGTTCTCCAAGAACTCCTGGAGGACCTGTGGCCGAGTCAGTGCAACACACTAACACAGGGCTGATCTTTATGGCACTGCTCTTAATTACTACTCAGATGCATATATCCAAAAATGATAAATCCACTTAATTCAACTGAGCAACAAAGCAGGTAAGACTGTAGTCACACTGTTATTTTAGTATAGTTAATAAGATTCAAAATGACATGCAATTTATTCATACCCATGTAAAATCTACCACAGGATAAACAAAACTCCCAACCCCATCCTACAATACTGGCACTAAAGTGCTTAATGAGATCTTGTCATTCCAAAGTGGTCTGCTGCATTTTAGTCTGATCATTGAGTTGTTTACTGTACATTAAGCTACAATATCTTGAAGGCAGTCAGAACAGGAGTGGGACCTCCAGCCGAAACAGAAAGGTAGCTTTTCTATTCATTCTGCACAGGCAAACATAAACGGTGACTAAAAATAAGCAGCCCAGTTTCTATCTAAAAGTCACATGCTTGTTCTCTTGCTTTGAGACTGCTTAGTTTTTTCCCAAAGAACCTTCTATTTCTGCTAGTCAAAGTTTACTTTAGTTAAGACTACAGATAAGGATTTGAGGGTGGCAGTGCTCTACATGGTATCATAGTTACATGGTGAGTCATTGTGTGATAGTAGCAATGGGTCCCATGTATTTGCAACAACTAGCACAGCATACATCAGTGTTTCTTAGATTTCACAGCTGTAAGAAGCCCTACTCATTTACAGGAGCAGTCTTAAGAGATCTACTACAATGGCTTTAAAACATTGGATCAAACTGGCTGTAGAGAATGTCATGGCCATGATGTCCCATTCATGGGCCCCTTTTATTTCAATATGAATGCTATCCAGAAAGGATAAAGGTATGAAAAACTATTCACTGGGTGGTGATGAATAATACTGTTTTGTCTTTAAGTTGATCCCATTTTAAAAAAAAGACATCATTTAAATACAAATACATATGAAATGTATAGATAAGTATGTAGAGATATCTATGTTAGTATGTACTTTGATCAGAACTGGATTAACCAAAGAAAATCTAAAGGCACTATAATATGTCATTGAATAAAATACTCAATATACTTTGCATTTATGTAGTTCTGAAACCAAGCAGTCAGAAAGCCATATACAGCAGGGAATAATCTCATTATTTCAAGCTCACAGTCTAGATAACTAAGACTCAGATTCACTTAAAGACGAGCCATAATCAAACAATCTCAGGTAAAGAGTTCAGCTGTTCTGACTCCCAGATTTTTATCTAGTTCAGAACCAGAAAGTCTCAGGAGCAAGATAAGAAAAGAAAACTTGAGAAAAACAGAGGATTTTCTTTTTGGCCTGTACCGAGAGGTTATAATGAGCAGAGGACTGACTCCCTCCTCTTTGCCAATGGTCTTATCCAGTCCTATTAGCATTAAACAAATTAGCTGGTATAAAATCACTCTCTGTTAAAATGACTCTGAATTATAATTGCATATTGAAGAACAGAGTCTACATGGGAATGGGTGAATAGTTCCTTGTTTTCTTTCTTGTTTAATTAATCCAAGTGTATTTAAAGTGAACAGTAATTCATCAGGTTAAAAAATCCTAAAATGCGTCATATCACAGTTGCAGCAAATTCACCTATGTGCAAGGAAAGGCTCATTTATCACTTCCCCTGGTGTTACATTAACATGGCTTTAACCTCAGTTGAGCTAATCCTTAGCTCATTTTAGTGTGACGGGAAAAACAAACTTCAGATCTTCTACATAAGGCAGCTTTAAATTGGCTGCATTTTTTTTTAAATTATTTGACTCTGGTGTCAAATCAACCTTGCCTACAGATATAAGACAGTGACAGACTGTTTTCTGGGTTGAGAAGAGAAACAGCCAATTTAGCCTGATAATTTGAACCTTAAGGAGCCTTTGATAAATAAATGAGGATGTAAGACAAGATAGAGAAAAGTTCATTATGAATCCAAGCTAATATAGCTTTCCCAGACATGGATAACATGGTGCTCCAGAAGAAACACCTTCCTGCAACCTGGAGAAATACTTTCCTTCTTTCAACAGCTGAATAGAGAAGAAGCAGCTCAGCAATGCTGGGACTTGTCCTGCAGCTAAAGTGCTGTTGGTCCATTTAGTAGAAGTCTCGGTCATGGCAAGGGGGTAAAGCACCAAGACTGCTGATATTTTCAAATCTCTTAGCAGCAGTAACCACACAGCAGCTTTTCTGCAAAATAAACAAAACAAGAATCTAGTTAATTCAGCAGTATACTTTTTTATTTGGTTAAGCATTCTAGGACAACCACATGGTAGTTTCTTTGTGCATAAGGAAAAAAAAGCAGCGCTGAAACTTCTTGCTTACAAAGGGTTCTTGAAGCCACCCTTTTTGTGAGATGTTTTATACAATATTAAAAAGACAAGGCCCCTTTGTTAAGTGGAGATATGGTCCTGGAGGTCTGTCTTGAAAAGCAGCTACTCTGCTTTCTTGCCTCTCTAGTCATACAGATCCCAGCATGAAAAGGCATCCTGCAAACCTTTCCATTTATTTGTGTTACCACTGCAAGCATTTACCATGCCAGGTGTAAATCAACCTGTTGCAAACAAAACCCAGTGCCACACTTGCCCTACCAAGCAGATGGCGGATGATGGCAGTATTAAAAATCTGCTTGTGGTGAAAAGTAGACTACTTTTCTTTTGGCATCCTGGTTGTTTCACATGACGCACAGCTAAAAGGAAGTGGTTTTACAGTGTGGGTGTTCTCAGTCTCACTCACATCTTGACCCCAAGGAGTTTTGCCCAGAGAGGCACCCAGAACCTTGGAGTGGTTCCCGTGGTCCTTCAACAGAGGCACCAACTTCTGTGGTAAAAGGGGCTTTGGGAATTGGTGTACTGGTTTGTGGAGATACTGCACTGCCAGAGGTAGCCTGATTTCAAAGTGGCTGAGTGACTATGCTTTGGTCAAAGACCAGAGGCAGAACATGAGAGCAGACTTGAGCCCCCTGATCCCCAGGGACAGAAACCAAGCCAGCCTGAGAACCACTAATGAAGTGTTTGTTAATGAAAGGGCAAAGACAGAGAGCCAGAAAAAAATGACAGGGACGCTCTGTCAAAATTGTTTGAGTTGCTACAGGCTAAAACAGCAGAGAAGTGCCCTGTCAGAACTGGGTCCTCAAAAGTGGGGAGTAGCTTCTTTTAGGGGACACCTCATTTTCCATTCACTACCATTAATGGAGCTGCCCTGAGGGTCTGGCCCATGCCTTTGCTAAAAAGTAATTACTTTTCATATTTCTACCCTTTTTAAACCATGCTCCTAACCACAGCATGAAAACCTGAAAGCTTTCAACACTGAAAAATTATTGGGTGAAATCCTGCCCCATGAGAGCCAGTGGGAGCACAACTATTCCCTCTAAAATATCTACAGTTTGCAGCACATATGGCTTCACATATATGACTTCTTTTTCACATTTCTGTGATTTGGTATAAGTGATAGGGCCAGTTTACATTTTGAATGCTTTCCAAACAGCAGGGATGGCAGTGGTGAATACAGTTTGGACAGTGCATTCTGGACTATGCAAGGTTTTTGGTCGCTCATTGATCCCTTCTGCAGAGCCTACAGTATTTATGTCTGAAGAAACACCTGAGATCTGAAACAAACCTTCTGTTTGGCAGCTCTTTCAGAGAGGTTATTGAGCTGGGGGTGCTTGGGACGCACCTTTAGCGTTCTTCTAGGGGAAAAGAAAAACAAAAAAAGAAAGAAAGATGTCATTATTGGAGCATTAATTGAAGATCAATCACATCATACCTCTAGTTAAGGTAGTGGCAGAACACTGCAACATCAGTATGTTTAGTTAAGCTATTTTTGTAAGGCACAAGTATGAATAAAAAACACTGGGGGAGGAGCTACAAAGGGTGATGAAATTTGTAAGGTTTCTATTAGGGTAGGGTTTCTCAAAAGAAAATTTGTGATAGGAAGCAGCACAGCATGTAAGGAGCCTGTGTTCTTGCAGCATTTGGAAAAGGCAGCCTGTTCCCCAGGCTGCAGAATCAAAGCTTCACTGGAGCCCAACTAAAGGAGTCAAATTGTACCCTATGAAAACGTCTAGAGAGATACTTACCTCTGACAAATTCTCTTATATTTACTGTGTATGCACACTTATAAATCTTCTAATAATCTCATGGGAACTGTTGTTCTAAGAGATTATAATGAAAACTAAATTTCAATGAAAATTATAATAATATATTTGATTGTTATTATTTCCTATTTTATACTACTTAAACTGTATAACAGGAACATCTTGGAAGGACAGATCTGTCAGGACACTACTTAGTCCATCCTGCCCAGAATCTACACCATCTCATCAGCAGAGCTACTACTGCTTTCTTATCATCGTAAACTTTGCTCTTACTTTAATAAGATTATTTTATTAATTAATAATGTCTCTTAATTCTTAATGATGATTGTAGTTCAAAAGGCACCTTGACATACACATCCCAGGGAATACAGTAGTCATTTTACTTAACATAGATGTGCTGTGCCTGCAAAGGAGGAAGGGAATATTGCATTTCAAATGCTATAAAAATTCTGAAATCTGCTTAGAATTATCTCCTCATGAACCACTGAACCACAGAGGGGACTCACTTAGACTCAGCCAACAGCAAGCTCATCAACAGTGTGTATCTCCGAAACTCACTTACTACTTAATAGAGGAATATTCAAAACTATTTAAAATCTTAATTTTTAAAAAGTTGATCCTCCAACTCAGCCCAGTGAAATTGTTCATGTGAACAAACAACTGTTTCTTTTGTGTTGCCCACCAAGCTGGCTACCCTCAAAGGGCTAGAAGGTGCTTTAAGTACAAAGATGTGCACTGGTTGAGGTTCCAGGCTTTGTTGGGAAAAGTATCCCTTGGGAAGGGATAGGATGAAATATTACAGCACTCATGGGGGGCTTCAGGAGAGCCTGAAAGGGTTTTCAAAGTAGAAAGCAGAACCATCCCCAGCTGGAAAATTCCTTTCATATGGTAATTCTGCACTCATTCTGTAAATAGTCTCATTTTGCTAAGAAATGGATCCACTTCACAACACACAGCAACTGCATGACCATATATTTTTTCCCAGGCATGCAAGAACTGATGAGCAAGTGTGAGCATGCAAGTGTGAGCAGCTAAATAAAAGCAAAGGGACACACATGGCTCACAGTGGCAAGAAACACAGCATCAAGGAGGACTTAAAAACAAATAAGAAGAATGTCAAAGCAAATAGTGATGTGGCAACACAAGAAGGCAACAGCAGATCTAAAATGCGCAATGATATTTAAATATAGGGACCTGGAGTTTGCAGTGGAGCTTGTGGTCTGTTAACCATGGGTGCTTTAAGGCAGCAGTTGCACTTATTCTCCAGCTAAAGGAAAACCAGAATGCTATTAAGTGTTTTTCCTAGAATCTTACAATTCAACAATTATCTCCTACAGGTCACGTGTTCTGCCGTCATGCAATGCTGTCATTTCAGGACACCAGCCAGATGGCAGCTAATCCATAAAGTTAAGTTTAGTTTCACAGCCAAAATATATTCAGGTAACTTCAGATCATTTTATGGACATACTGAACAACATAGATGAAGTGGCATTATAATATTCTACGTGGACATAAAACACTTTGATAAGTCACTATAGTTCTGCAGTGGAGCAGTATAAGTGACACAACTGTGACATAATGGCATGGAACACACATTTCAAAGATCCAGGGATTATGTACCATTTTTCCTTGATGAGAAGCTTTGAGATGAAATCCTTGGCCTCATCAGAAGCATCTTGAAATTCCTCATCTTCAAAATCCCAGCTACAGGACAGAATATTGTTGAGGGTCTCATTGTCATCATCACCCAAAAAAGGAGACAATCCACTGAGGCTAAAGTAAAAAGAAATACACTCAATCCTCCTGTCTTTCCCCTTCCTGTACACACCACTTAGGATTCTTCTGCCACTCCTGTCCTATCTTGTAACAGATTATTGTCTAAGAAAGTCTCCAGACCATTCCTATTCTCTCTTCTACCTACATGCTTAAACAATCACCCTTCTTCTCTAACAAACCAAGCATTACTATCTTTCACAGTAGGTCATATTTTCTAGACCTCTGACCACCCTTGCACATACCTACTGGGAATTTAGCAAGCAGTCTACATTATTCTGGAACTGTGATGTTCAAACACATGGGAAAAGAGAAGAGGTTACTGAATACGGAATCTGGAAAGAAGCCTCATTTTCTATTCTGAGTACAGATTTTTAATATCTTCCAATATAACAACAAATTTGAATGACTGACATAGTTCAAACTAGAAACAGCTTACAAAGCAGATACTGAATCCTACTTACAGCATAAAAGCAATGACTCCTACACTCCACATGTCTGTAGGAAAGGAGACAAACTCGTAATTCACAACTTCAGGAGCAAGAAATTCTGGAGTCCCAAAGTTAACTCGAAGTTTTTCTCTGGGTTTATACCTAGGAAATGGAAATGTTAACAGAGGACTTCAATTACAGCTCTAATTAAAAATGCATTGTAAGTTATCCAGCACTTAGAGGGATTTCAGAAGCCTACAGGAAATTCAGCAGGACAGACAAAGGTACAATGTAAAAATAAATATACCCTTTATTCTATAGAATTAAAAATGTTTCCAAGCTTTATATCATACTTTAGGGCAAAACCCAACTGCTATACAAAGGAAGATATTCAGATTTCAAGGACTCCTCAATGCAGCTGTTATCATCCTTTTGGGACTTCTCCATATCATAGGCATGGAATTTTTACCCAGTAAATCCTTCACTGAGGTTATGGTACCTAATTAAACTAGAAAGTGATACAGCATGGGATATATTGTAACAGCCCTTGATGGTTTCTTACACTCTCTTTTGAAGAATCTCATAACATGGGAGACAAGATCAGACAAGATGTACCACTGCTTTTGTCCATTTTAACTGTTCCATGACACTTATTTTCATGCTTAGTCAGAATCAGCCCTCTCTAAACATTCTACCTGAAAAAAAGGTTTCAATACCTTTCTTTTTTACTCAGCTCCAATTCCTTATTAAAAGATATCCCTGGTTAAAACAGATACATTAAATTTGTCCTAAGAACAGTAGGAGACCATTATGTATCAAATATGTCATTGTAAAGATGTAACATTTTCTTCATTGTTTCCTAACTCATTTATGATTAGCAAGAACTCATGCACGTACCTTCTTGCCAATCCAAAATCAATAATTTTTATTTGATTTGTCACTCGATTCACACACAGGATATTCTCAGGCTGCCAAGAGAAACCAAAAAACACTTCAATGAGACACAGGTATGAAAAACTGGGGTTTTAGCAAACTGTAGGGAGAAAAACACTAAAAACACAGCAATTATCTCTTAAGCACCTTTTGCTTTCCTCCTTGGTCGGATTTCTCTGTATGGGTACCCCCGCCTGCTATCACACAGCAGTTGGGGTCATGTATTCTGTGCCTTGCAACTGCTTTTTCTTCTCCTTGGCTTTTCCATTTGACATAAGACAGCAGTTCAGATAAAGAACTCATTAGGGGGAGTGGGACAGAGAATGCAGACTTCCAAAGAGGGGTTTCACGATGCTGGCGCTGTGATTTTACAGACCTTAATAAGCTGACACTGATTTTTTTTTTTTTAATAAATAAAATTTGTTGTGCTTTGAAGTTTATCTTACAGCTTTAAGTTTCTGAGTTCATTAATGTTCTGGCAGTAACTGTCTGACTGAACACTGATATATTAAGCTAGTCACATCAACTTTATGCTTTGCTCAGATATTTTAGCAAAAGGTAGGATTCACAGGTTAAATCCCTCTGGATTTTCATAGGGCCAAATGCTGTTCTTCACTTCCCTGGCAGGAATCCATTAACTTCCTAGAATTACTCCAAATTCATATAGAAGATGCTGAGAGCAGAATTTGGCCAATTGTCTTTGAAATGTAAGTACCTAAAAGAGTCTCATATTCACTGCCAGCAGTTTTATAGCTACTCCGTCTTGTTGCTCATCGAGTCCTCTTTGAAACAAAACAGCCCTCAACACTTAAAACATTATTTAACCTTTGTCACTATTACTAATTCATTTTACATGTAGGACTTTTAAACACCACGTGTCCACAGTTTCTGAGGTAAAAAAAGATTATGGTCAGGATGATTTCCTTTCTATTTCAAGCTTTCTTCCCCAAACTCATCTATTACTGACAGCAATCTATGAACAAGCAAAACAGAAGGGAGAAGCCATAGCTGGCAAACACATGAAAGGAGGTCTCTGGGAAGAATTTCTTGGATTGTATATGTATCTTTTTGTCAGCAGTTTGACCTCATGTTAAAACTGTGTCATGTCCCAGAACATAATTTATGTGTTCTAAAGAACCGTGCAAACTTCTGCTTGGAAGGTTTCTAGGTAACTGGATGTTTATAAGGAAAGTGAAAAGTGAGTCTGATCATTGATTAGCAACTGAAGCAGGTCCCAACAAGCATCTGCTCATTTGCAAAACCACTGCAATATATACGCGAACAACATTAAAGATGTACTATATTAACTCAGTTACTATGAGCCAAAACCAGCAGCTGTAATGAAAATCGCACCGAAGAGAAAACTGTCTTGTGCACTTTTGGTTTATTTTTGCCTTGTTGCAAAGCTCAGGGATCTCTAGGAAGTTTTATAGTCAGTCATAAAACTAAAGACATCATCCTGTTTTATTCCTGCACTAAACAGAGGTAAGAAGCAAGTCTATTATGTGAATAAAAACTTGGGTTAAAGGAGAAAGAGCTAGCTCAAATGTATAGTGTAATGAAAAATGCCTTTACAACAAATGTTTTCTAAGGGGTGACAGTTAACCATTAGAAGTCAACCAGAGTAAGAAGGTGCAATTTGTGGATTTGTTTTTAAAAGAGAAGTGAGGACACTTCTTGTGTATATAGGTGAATAGTTCAGATAACTAAGCAAGCATATGGCAGGGAATCTGCTGCCCTTCTCTGGGTTTTCAGCTGCACTGGCAGCTATTGCCTAACCCAACACAGATGTATTTGTTAAATCAGCCACTGTCTATTTTTAATTCTTTTATTTTAGCAAGTACATTTTAATGAATTTTCCCTTAAGCTGGCTATCCATTGATGTCTTTTCATGACCCTGACAGTATAGTGTAGTCCTCAGAAGGACATGTAGGGACTCCATTGGTCCTGAATAACTCTTGAATTTAGTTCCACTCACTCATGTCTTGGTTTGTGCTTGGTAAAAAATGGGGATAATTCCTGTCCCATGACTGGTGTGTAAAACAGAGATCTTGTGCAGCTGAATTAAATAATAATTCCACAATATCTTGAGATCCAAATATCAAAATTGAAAATAACAATATATTTGTAGTCAGCTGCTGGCTTTCTGTAAAATCAGTCTGCAGAAAATTCAAGCGCTATGAGGCTTGATGATGTATGACCACAATTCTCATCTCATTTACTTAACCCTGTAGCAATTTAACTGATCTCAATGTGGTTAAAGTAAATACACATTGGTCTAAGAAAAGCAGAATAAGTCCTTTGTTGTTCCTGCCGTGCCAATCTGCTAAGCTGCAAGGCCTACAAATAAGAATAAGAATTTCCACAGCTGTCATTGCACAAAACACACATCTCAGTTCTCTACCTTGAGATCCAAATGAAGAATGTACATTTGGTGCATGTACTGGATTCCCTCGCAGATCTGTTTTATGAACAAGATCGTATCCATCTCTGTCAACTTGTAGTTTTCATCAATAATTCGGTCAAATAACTCTCCTCCTTCCACACTGATGAGAGAAAGACAATGAATGATGACCAAGTCCAAATCCAGTCCCATGCAGTTAGAGTAATGCCAAATTTATACTATTGACTATTTTAATCATTCACAATCAAGTTCAGTACGGTGGGTCTACAACATGAGTTTGTACTCTGATTTGAACATCCCAAGAACTGGGTTATGATTCATACTGGCCAGAACTTCTTCAAGGTCTGGGAGTCCAGTTCATCCATTGATGAAAGTCTAGAAATTTGAACCTTATGAGTCATCATTTTGTACCAGTGAAATTAATGAAGTCGCAAGGAAGTAAGAAGAAAATGGACCATTCTAGCAAAAGTGGTGAAGATAGAAAAGGAAAGAAAAGAATACACTTACTATTCCATGACTAGGACAATGTTATTTCTTGATTCAAAGGCATCATACAGCTGGATGAGGTTTACATGATTCAGTTGGTTCATGACATTGATTTCATTCTTTACTTCATCCTGTAAAGAGTCATGAGTATTGTTTCAGAAGCCTTTTCTTTAAGAAAGCTACATGAAAGAAGACAGTTTGAACTAGACATCTACATTAGCTTCATTTTTTACTAGTGTCAACCAAACCCAGGGGTTTGTTCAATTGCTCCTGCAGTGGTTCATGTCAAGGCTATAGGAGCTACTAGATTGAACTCATAGCTCAAGTGAGGGACTGCTTCAGTAGTAAGATATTTGGGGGGCAAAGGACAGGGAGAGTCCATATGAACAAGCGGTCGGTTCACAGAGATGTAAAGAAAAGAGGGAAGTTCAATCAGCTGTAGGTATACAAAATCAAGCTGTGTAAGAGAAGTCCAGGGCAGCTCTCAAAATCTCCCTTTGCAGTCAGGGGAGAGAAACTGGTACCTCCATTCAGCCCAGCTATTTCAGACGTGCAGTTTAGGATGAGCTGTCATTCTCTGGTGGTGCCAATCTCTCTCTGTTGACTATAAGGGGATTCTTGGTGATCAGCTTGGCCACAGCTACACCTTAGCAACCCCAGTTAGATGAGACAAATCCCATCCTGGAATGCCGTTAAGCAAGTCCCAGATGGCCATGAGGTTTGCAAAACAGGCCAGACTAATTCTCTCATCTGTATTTGTGTTGATGCCAGGAGCCCAAATTATGCCTCCTATTAGGATCCCTCACAGTGATATCAAGTCATTGCAGCAAAGGCTACAGTGTGCTTGGGAGGGAATACGCTATGTCACAAGCCTGACAAGTGTTTTTACCGTTAAAGAAAACCCTAATAGAATTAACAGCAGAAAGCAACGAAAAGGAAGTCAAATAAACACAAAGAACTGAAAAGAGTGTTGTAAAAATTAAGATTTTTTTTTTAAAAAAAAAGAGAAAACCCAAAAAGAGGATTTTGATGAGTTGCTAGAAGTTGTGGATGAGAAGGGAAATAGAAATAAAGCCAATGGTCCTATGAGCGTGATGGTTTGTGAGCCACTTGGCCATGATCTGTTGTGTAGCTGAAGAACAGTGTAGGATCCATTGGGGAACAAAAGACTAATACCACATTCTACCAACCTTCTGTTTAGGACCTTGGGCTTTTATAATTTTGGCTGCTAGCTTGAGACCTGTTGCTTTCTCTTCACATTTGTGCACTTGACCAAATCGCCCTCTAGGGAAAAAAAGGAGAAAAAACAGGTTATAGGTTATAAACAAGAGAAATTATCCTCTCCCTATTGGGTTCCATTTCAATTGCTCTATTGCTGCTATTTTCTTGTGTAGATTAGGCTTGCTACTACTCATTTAGGCATACCAAAATCACACTTTGTTCTAGCTGATATTATCCCACTTGTATGATTCACTATACTCACCTCATAACATGTGATGACTAATCCTGGGGAATTCAACATACCATAAGGATAAAAACTCACCTGTGTGCACAATCTGCCTCTCTCCATCTCATTGTTGTCCTCCAAGGGAGGGTTGTGATTTCATGATGAAACAAAAATCATAGAATCATAGAACATGCTGAGTTGGAAGGGAGCCTCCAGGATCATGGAGTCCAACTCCTGTCCCTGTGCAGGACATCCCAGCAGTCACACCATGTGCCTGAGAGCATCATCCAAACACTTATTGAACTCAGGCAGGGTTGGTGCTGTGACCACTGCCCTGGGGAGCTGTGCCAGTGCTCAACCACCCTCTGGGTGAAAAACCTTTTCCTGACATCCAACCTAAACCTCCCCTGATTCAGCTCCCTGCTGTTACCCCGAGTCCTGTCATTGGGCACAAGACTGAAGAGATCAGTACTTGCCTCCTCTCATGAGGAAGCCACAGAGTGGAATGAGGTTGCCCCTCAGCCTCCTCTTCTCCAGGTTGAATAATCCAAGTGACCTCAGCCACTTATTATAAGTCATCCCTTCTAGGCCCTTTAGTATCCTTGTGGCCCTTACCCAAGACCATGCTACCACCAAAAATGGCCATATCACTCTCTCCTAAACAATGTCAGCACAAGAGATGAGGTAACATGGCCTCTCAGATTAGACTGCTGATCTGAAACACAAGCATGTTTTCAGAGATGGAACCCACTGAGAGAAAGAAGGCTACAACATGTCTCTATGTCCTGCTGACTGCATCCTAACAGCCCCGTCATAAAGCCTGAGAGCAGCTGGCTGACCTAGAACAATACCAAATACAAGCCAAGTCTGCTGGTGCCAAACCTTAAGCCAAAAATTCACTCACACAGTAAAGTCAGCCTCCTGTTTTCACCCCTGTGTAAAGCACTGTTAGAGCTTAGACTTTCATGACTTCAGCTCTAGTAAGGCATGTTGCTTCCATTCACCTCCTGGGGTGCTTGGCTGTAAACCTGTGCCTCGCTTTCCATGTTGATTGGTTTCACCTGACTTACCCTCCCAGGATTTCATTCTCATTGACTTTATAATAATTGCTGATCTCCACCCTTTTGGCTGAGACAATCCGGTGATCAAATGGTGCTGGTGGAGTGGGACTAGCATCTACAAAAGACAAAACAAACAGATAGCATATGAGGGTCACATGCAGAGCTTGTTTGTCTCACATTTTAGCCCCTCTTTTCCCCAGATAAGCTCATTTAAGAACAAAATACACCTACTGTAAGTTTTATAGACAGGTCTTTCTCCACTGTTTAAGAAGGGTTTTATCCCAGGAGCTCTGGCTCAGAAAACAGCATGTTGGTGGGAAGCTACACTACTAAGACAAGGTCTCCTTTATTAAGTTAGGATCTTCTGCACAACAGTAGAAAGAGGCAAAGTGAAGACTGCTAGACTAAACCAATGTAGCTTTATGCCCACAAAGGGCCTTAGCAATTTGTTTGGAAGGAATTCAGATTTTTCTCTGATTTTTTCCCTTTTTTTTTCTAAGGGACTGTTATTAGGTGAGTATATACTCTGACTTTCCAGTGGGGTAGGAAGAGAGACTGAGCTCTCCTCTAGGCCCACCTAAAAGAGGCTATTTTCCAGCTTTCACTGTTCATAGTGAAAAATCCCCTTCTCTACTGATTGACACAACTTGTCATTCTCCACATTGTGGTCAGCACCTTTAAAGATCACATTTAGATCTTGTGCACATGAAGGAGTTTCACCCTGGCAGGCAGCACCTGGGATTTCCAGCATGGCTCAGGCCCCGGTGTGGTAGGACACATGGTAACTGTCACGTGCTGCTCTGAAGAATTTCTGTTCTTCAAAAAAGATGGTAGATAAAAGGTAAAGAGGGTCACAGGAATGGGTTCCAAACAGCACACTGCAGCAGCTATGGAGTTTCAGCACAAATGCAGGTCTCTGGTGTTATTGTCCAGATCTCCACATGCTGGACCATTCTGCCATCCTGATGTCAAAATCCCTGCTGGAGACCAGCCCTGCATACCTAATTTCTCTTTGGATTTTTTGCAGGGTGTTGCAACTTCAATTTCATACCCACATTGTTTTTCATTTGATTGATATTCCCGAGAGTGACCTTTGGCTGACCAAGGTGACAAATACTTCTTCAACTGGTTGGGAGGGCTACAGTCCCAGTGTTTCAACATGAGCTCTGTGGTTTGGAATGCCGGCTCCCTTTTGTGTGAGGCTTGTTGAGTAATTTTAAAACCGTTCATTATTCCAGTGAAAATGATTAAAAACACAAACAAAAAAAAAAAAGAAACCATGACAGCATGTAGCTGGCAAGAACACTTTGGTCATTAATGTAGCAGTAGATTGTCCTTATTCACAGTGAATGTCCATTTTTCCAGGACACCAGCTGTGTACCTAGATTTTTTTTTTCTGACAGTGTTAATAACTTACATGGTCAGGAAGTTAGTTCATGGTCAAGAAATTGTGAAAAGCTGGGGCTTCTGGAAGTTTGCCACCTACTTGGGATTCTGCAGAATTTGAATTGCATGACCTTAAGTATGGGCCTTTGCGTTGTTACTGAGACCCACAAAATACCAAGAAAACCTCTACCCTAAAGGCAGAATTTGAATCTAATAACACAAAGTCCAAGGGCCCCAGCTTAGAAGTGACAGAAGAAAATGTATTTCTGAAAGCTCAGCTCCCAAATGTGACCAAACTTTGGGCAAGGAAGTGTTCTTTTTAAAGAGACCAGAGCACCTCTTTCAAACTATGCCTAAGTTTTAGCCTTCAAGATTTTCCCAGTGACAGACCCTCTGTTTTTCTTTTCCTGCACAACAGAGGGAATTTCTCCCTATTCAAGAACAGCCTCCCATTGCAGATCAAAGATGCCCCAAGAGAGACACTCTAACCTGAATGTCATCCCTAACAATCTGCCAGAGCTCAGGACAAGTTATGAAGTTTAAAGCTTTACTACACTATCTCCTGTTTCCTGCTACAAAAGCCTAGCACAAACATTTAATAAATGTTTCCCTTTCCCACTCACCCCCCATTTCCAAAGCAAAGAAATGAATTCTGAGTCCTAGGCATGCACACACACATATATCTCAAATCCTTCAGACCATGCTCTCATGTGCCATCATTTCATATAGAGGGATAGGCACTGATTCACAGATTCTCAAGCTGGAGGTCTGATATTAGAAATCTCTGCTTTACCCCAGTAAGCACCGCTTCAGAGCTCAGAGCCTCAGCACCATTTATCTGACTGTTCAACAGCATCAGTCAGGCTGCCACACAAAAATCTGCATTCCTTTATTTTATAGGCTGCAGTTGTTCTCGCTTCGGATTGCAACTGTACAAATATGAGCAAGCTGGTTTTGCAGGCTGCACCCAGAGCACTGCGGATTCTGTATTGATACATGTTCTCAGCACTGCCAATTTTGTCACACATGATAGAATTTATCCCACCACTCTATAAGTAGGAGTTTTAGCTCTTTTGTTAAAATAGGAGGGAAAGAGGATAGTATTAGTGGAGTAGTTGTGGCAGAAGTAAATTAGTTGCAACTAATTTCTCATGATCATGTCTTTCTGATCATCACTGTAATACCAGTGGAATCAAATGCTTTGCTTTTAGGAATATTCCCTGTAAGAGCTTTCTTTAGTTTTACATATGCTGTCAGCACATTCTACATCTACCCTGTTCTTTTTGTTGTCATCTTTGTTTAGTCCTTCATCATTCAAACAGTGCTTACTGCTACCACTATGCTCAAATTGGCAGGTCTGCTCAGTGACTGAACTATAATTTCCTGTACCTTTTTCGCAGCCTTTACACCTGCAAAGATAAAACACAGCATTAGAGCAGGGTACACTCAAAGCAGAGCAGATTTAGAAATGTAGGTGAAAAAAAATGCTTACACATACATTGCATTCAAATAACATTAAGCTATTTTGCCTCATAGTGGTTTCATACACTGGTTTCATATTCACTTGGAGAAACAAAAATGATCCCTAAGTTAATCATGACAGCAAAATGTTTCTCCGATACTGAAATCCTCATCTGAGTTCTTCTAAATTTAACATTTGGCTACCAGTCTCATCTCTAAAGCAATGGGAGAGCATTGGGATTTCATTCTGTTCACATAGGTTCCTGATAACTTAAACTGGTTTATCCCTGAGTGGCTACATATCAGTGCAACAAAGAATTACAGTAAACAAATTTACCAGTTTAATTGCCTGGGCAAAGTTTCACAATTTTATGTTATCACTTAAGTTATTACATTTTGTAGTAACTTGATTCCCAGTTGGTACATGGCCTAATCCAACCTTACTTTGCTCATAGGTTACATGATGATGCAGTGTATAAACATAACAATGGGAGAATTCTCCTCAAAGAGGAAGAATAGCCTAGTCTCATGTTCCCAGCCTATTTCCCAAGCAAACAACCAAAGCACACTGCTAGTACCACATATGGTAGATTGCTTGCTTGTCTTTTTTAAGGATATAATTTCAGTTTAGAGCTCAAATCAGAGAGATAAACGATAAACTCATTTTGCACTTAGGCGTTGGGCTGGATTTTCACCAATATTTGTATTAACTAAGTCACTTTGACTTAAAACTTGAAGTACATATTTTTCTAAAGCATGGGTCTCTTTCTTAAGAATGTGCAGCCTGAGCTTCAGACCTTACCTTCCCTCTGGTACATCTTGATCATGTTCTGCCTCATCTTCATTTTGGGAAGGAGCCGGTGGTTCCTCAACATCTTTTTCAGTCTTATCAGCATTTCTCTCCCCTCCATTCTCCTTCTTCTCTTGTCTTTCATCTCCAGACACCTGATGTTCCTCCTTCCTCTCCCCATCTGCTGAGGACTCACTCTCTATCCCCTGCACAGTTAACCTTTGATGAGCACCATCATCAACATCTTCTTGCTGCTTTACTGTAGTGAAGGATTTCTGAACAGAGCTTCTCCTGTATTCATAATAGCTCTCAAAAGCCAAACTTTCTCTTTTCTCCCTTGGTCCTTCAGTATGAAATTTGGGAGGATCCATTTGAAGCAGAACAGAACTTTCCTTCTCAGCATTTTCCTTGTTGAGCTTATCAACTTCTTCCTGAGAGCAGGACTGGCTCTTCTGAATGGCCCCCTCTGTAAGTAAGCACATTACCCAGGTATCTGTCAGTAACTGTCTGATAGTCAGTAACAGTATTAAAGTAGGGTTGCACACGTAGCATAACTTCTGTTGTATTTTGAACTAGACACTTGCTTTCCTCCCCCACTTTCAAGGTCAGTGTAAATGTCTCCTAAGCAAGAGCAGACTACTTCTTTAAAACTGGGATACCATGGGTAACAAAATCTTCCTTCCAGACACAGCACCGGGAAACATTTTTCTCCCTCAAATTTATTGTCAGCCAAGTCAAGGCTAATAAACTCCTCATGCAAAGCACTTTTTTGAGCAGTTTGCCACCATGTGCACTTGAAAAATAGGTTGATGCTGCTCGAAAAATTCTCACTCATGCCGATGAGCACATGTAACCCAACCACCTTTACTGGAGCTGCTCAGGAGAGTAATAGCTATTTCTACACAGTTACAGTCCTAGGAACTAGAAACTCATCAGAATAAAAAAAATCTAACCTGTTGAATCTGGTGGCTTGTTTTCTTTTGTTCCTGTCTCATTCAAATGTGAGTTTTCTTTGATGACCTGTGGAGAAGGCAATTGATGTATTAGTCAGTGTACACAGTGTTCATGTTGCATTGTTCCTTGTGAAATTGCAGCCTGTACTCTGTGTTCTAACTCATGCTTTTCCTATAAATGATGGTCCTTATTTTAATCACTACCAAGCTGATCAGATTGGTTCCAGTGTAAAGCAAGTGAAACTATCTCAGTTGTAATCAACACCAAACACAGCCCAAGAAATATCAGAACTGAGCCTCAGGGATTAAAAGAAAAAAACATCCAGAAATGAGCTGTTCCCTGCACTAGCTTTTGCTGTTAGAAATTAGGTTAGTTAAACCAAAGTTTGGAATATTTAATATCCTAGTAAAATGTTCAGTAACAGTCTTACTGACAGATTTCAAAAAGTTCTTTGCTGTTAATCAACATCTGGTAATGGCATTTTTAATGGCCCAATAATTTATCACAGGATGACCAAAGCAGTTACTAGGAATCAGAGCACATAAACCATAACGTAGCTTTCTCTTGTCTACATTTGACAATGTTACAGTGACATCTAGAGGTGCTTTATACCAAGCCGGCTCCTCAGAATAACTCTCATTACCATTAGCATTATGGCTATTTACTCATATTCCTATGCTGTTTGCTCCACGTGTTTTTTCATCTGCCACTCCTAGAATCGTAGTAGGATGGTGACCACAGTAAACCATGCGTATCTGCTGTTGCTCAGTGCTCCTTTTCCACCTGTCTTTTTCCTCTCACACGACTATGAAACTGGCACTAACATTAGTAGCAATAGATCCACAGGGTGTGAAAAATGCAGATATCTTCCAATATTTTCTAGAGATACTACTTTTGGTCTTTGAGCCAGCAGCTGAAGCAGTGTAAAACATATTTCAACAAAATATACAGAGCCAAGAACTTAATTTTGAGTGTCTTAATCATGCAAAGCAGTCCCATTGCTTATTCATACTTAACTCTGGGCATGAATCATTCCCATTACCAAACATTTGTTCTCATAAGACTTCTGCTTTTTTTATGTTTTATTTTTTTGGTTTTAATTTCATCAGGCTATAGAGAAAACAGTCATGAAATTAAAGCAATATGTATCCACTATAAACACTGAGTTCAAGGGAAAAGAAACTCCATGAGAAACAAAAAGAGTTGAGGAAAAACTGGATGAAACTGCATTAAAGGATTTCAGGAGCATTTCTTCAGAAAATCTTGATCTGCAAGAGACAAAGAGACTGCCATATGAGCAGGAGAATTGAGATTGACAATTATTTGGGATTAAGCTGGTCCCAGGAAGCTGCAAGGCACAAAATGAAAAAGGCCTAAATACAACAAGGTCAGTACCTTTGAAATATGAATTGGAGCTTTGTACACACAGAATATAAATAAATATAAATGTCACGATTCCAGGTGGATCATAGGGGACCAACCAACGCTCACTCTGGTTGTTTTAATGGAGAAAAGTGCTAAAAGGAGTAGGGAAAAGCCTCAGACTTATTCATTCTGCAACGTGACCACAATTAGCACCGCACTCAGATTCCTGTAAGTCAACCTCTCCACACCACTGAGGACATCAGCTTGGATCAAATACAGTCAGCTGAGCAAATAACCAGCAAAACAGCCTCCAAGGGCTTTGATGCACGGGGCCAGATTTCACTTCTGTGTTCAGAATTAATTGCAAGCACATAGTGCTTCCTACTAAATATTGCTGTAGCTTGCAGGTGTGAAATACAGAAGCCAGCTTTTGAAAATCCTCCTAGTGGAACACTGGACGATGCCGAAGATCTGGAACTGCCAGGGCATTACATAAATTACTACAGTGTTTATTCAGGCATCGTTTCTGATTGCTTACGTTTTAACAGCAGATGAGGAGCTCATACTAATTTAAATGGGGGAAAAACAAACAAACAAACAAACAAAAACAAATGAAACATATGCTGGTATCCTTCAAAACTAATAAATGAAACTATTTGCAATAAATATAGGGTCAATAGCACACTAAAATAAGAAACAGAATCATAGAATCATTATGGTTGGAAGGGACCTCCAGGGTCATCAAGTCCAACCTTTATCCCATCATATTCCTAACTGTTAGACCATGGCCTCAAGTGCCTCATCAACCCATTTTTTTAACACCCCCAGGGTCTTGATATTGGGCTATTTGTAGACACACGAGTAGTCTATACATGAGCATCCCAGTTTTCTCCATGATTTGCTATTTGTAGCAACGTGTTACTTCAACTTGTCAAATCTTGACCTGGCAATACAAACACACACTTTTTGCTCATTGTTACTTCTCTGTAAATAGTAGGAGGTTGTGCAAGGTTCTCTGGAGCTGATGGAAGTCAGCACATCCCTGCTGGCCAGGTGTACGCCGCGGGAGGCACAAAGAGCTCCCTGCAGTTTGTCAGGGGCACATGTCCTGGTGATGTCCGACCCCAGGCAGCCAAGCCAGTTGCTCCAAGAGCCCACAGGTTGTGAGCACCCAAGGCCATCCCACCAGGTTCTTCTGAAAATCTCATCCAAAAGGCGTGGTGGTTTGTTGATATCATCCATCCCACCCGACTACTCTTCATAACACTCCTCGTCCTTCAGCCTGATAGTAGTGCTTTCTTCAGGGTCTTTTTAACCTAATCCCTAATGGGATTTTATTTATTTAGGTATCATTCTTCCTGAACTTTGGTGATATGTGACTTTTTCCAGTCTGTAATTTCTAAAATTATAGGAATCAATATTTCTTAGAGGAAATTATGCCTCTGCCTTATTTCTTCCCCTTTCTATAATGACTTGAATACACACAATGAGGTTAATGACACTACAGTCATTTTCCCTATTTATACAAGCCAAAAGCTTTAAATTAAGTTTTCATTTTAATTCCACAAAAGGTTAAATATGAAAGGTTGCGTTGTGACCCTGTAAAATATACCAAAGCAAAAAGGTGTCTGTACCTACACAAGTTGGTACTGTGCCCTCAAAAATATATTTTCCAGACTCAGACATATTCTTTCATACAGAGAATTGCTAGACCCTAAGTAACAGAGACAGAACAACAGCCCATGTGATGATAACAGAATAATATGAGGTATTCCAGAAGCTAAAACTTCAGTATAGAGCAATGGAAGAAAAAAAAAGCACTTTCAGAAAACTGACTTTAGAAACCTGCATAAACTAAGCAATAAGCAATTATATATATAAATAAAATCTATTTTAACAGAAATTTCAAATGCAGTGAGAAATTAATTTTTTTTATAGACATCTGACTCCTTTTTAATGAGCTGTACTTAGTTAAATTCCTTCTTTATACTGTAGCAGTCCTACCCCTGGAATGTTTTCCTAGCTAGCTTTGAATTTTTTTTATCCACCTAATAAAACTCTTTGATTTTTTTTTTTCCTACTGCAAAAATTTATATAATGAATGGCCTCACGAAGCAGCCCTAACCTTTTAGTTAGAAGTCCTTTATCACCCAATCACATTTCATTTGATGTCAAGACATTATTTTCAACTTCAATCAGCCGACACCAGGACACACAACTTTGCTTATGACTGAACCACATTTCTTACTCAGTGTCTTTGTCTCATGTTCTTAAGGTACTTTGCAGAGCTCTATTATGGTAAGGTATCCTGGTTTTGTGTAAGACCTGATCACCAGCCATTTATCAACATGATTAAGTTACTTGAGCTTTGTGATGAATTTGTTTCACTAACAGCCAGAAATCAGCCATGGGCTTTGCCACCTGAGCACGGTACTGTGGACACTCCCAGTACCTCCACATTGGTAGGTGGGAGAGTGCTTCATATATGACAGAGACCTTGGAGCAATAGCAAGCGTGGTGATTCCTCCTGTGCTACCACCCAATGCTGGAATCCATCCCCTCCTTCCCTTTTGTTTTCCTCTTCAATACACACCCTTTTTCCACCCAACAATGTAAAATATTCAGTGAATGTATTTCTGATACAAACTCATAAATGACACAAAAAGTACAAGTGGGAATTCTGTTTTTACTGGCAGGAGCTACATCTGCTTCCGTGTCATTATTTTTTGTTATGTTATTCAAACTGCTGGCACCTTCAGGCAAAGATTTTCTCTACCACGATCTTCACAGAGCTCCTTGAACTAGATAAAGAAATCATACTTCTGTATAAAACAAACTCAAGTCAACAAATATCTTTTAATCACACACAGAAATAACCTCTGAGCCATGAGAATCATGATTCCCCCACTAGCAAATACAAGAGAATTTCTATGTGACCTGCTGCCTGGAAAACACATTGGTAAGGGGGTAACAAACACACATTCTAAATACTAAAAAATCCCTTGGAATAACACCATCCTAGGTGAGAAGCTGAAGATCAGTGAAGCCAAAGCCTTATCCATTCCCTACTTCTGTTTTCCGACTTCGTACCCACTGCACTGGGGAAGCAGTGGCTGTCCTATTTCTAATGGATGCTTCCTTCTGCCAGGCTATTTTTTTCAAAACAGACAGTGAAGAATAGAAGAGGCTTTCATGCAACCAGGCCCCTGACGGAGCCCTTGGCCTCCAGCCTGCCATCTGCTGTGGTGAAGGCACAGCATGTTGCACTAACAGGAACAGGGTGCTTTTAGACATCTTTACTTTTTCCTTGGGGTCCAGTCACTGTTATTTAACAGAGTTCGTACCAGGCATAAGAAGAGCTTTGGAGGCAGATTTTTAAACTCCAATTGATTGGTATAATTTTAATGTCTCTGAAATACATAGAGGTTTGCAATAGTGACCAAATCTGAGGCTACCAATCCATCTCCTAAGACCAGCATTCATCCAATCCATCTCCTAAGTTCAGCATTGCCTGGCTTTGACACACGTCCTCCTCAGGCAGAGGAGAGTCTGAACTGAATATGACAAATAAATAAATAAATAAATACTGGCTCCTGCTAAATTGACAGCCAAGCTCAGCAGTCTCTGCTGAAGGATATCAGAGCATGCTCCATTATTCTTAGTGCAGGGCTGAATTCGAGTCTGGTTTTAGTTAAACCCAAGATGACTAAGTGTTTACTAAAGCCAGCTGTTGTTCACAGGATAGCTTGATAACTTTATGATGGTCCTTTACTAATAAATCAAACACACAGAGAGGAAGGTAATGACAAGCTAACATATGTATGCTATCTGATAAAACAAACAAAATATTAACAACATAATAATATCACCAGCACGATTCCAGACGTGCTCGTGCCGTCTTTCCTAAGCCCAACTACCCTATTGTAATCAATGGAGCCTTTCAAGAGATATTTGTGGTCTCTTAATCGAACCCGTAAAGAACACAACGAAACTCCCCTTATGGTGACACAGGCATTTTTTCCCCCGAGGAAGTTTACACAAGCTGCAGCTCCAGTTACAGTAACCCTACCTTAGATCCCAGTTTAGAAGTCTCCCCCCTCTCCACTGATGTCAGCAGAAATACCAGATCAGAACAGCACACTTAAGTTGTTCTTTGAAATAAAGGACACACATATGTGCATGACCTGATCCAAGAAGGTTTTTTACCAGTTTCACTAAGCTCTAGACCCCACTGCTATAGAACATGACTGCTGCAACTTGATTCCTCCAGATAATTATAAATCCAGAGAAGATCATAGTAAAATGTATCACCAGGACCCAAGCCTCCTGAAGTCTGTGTCAATCTTTGCCACCCAGGTCTGTGAGCCCTAGTTATGTTTTACAATTGTAAATAAATCATTAGGAAAAAAATGAAGGTATTTATCACTCAATAGATTTTCTATATATTTTCCACTGAAATTTACTCAGTGTGTTCTAATGCTTTTCATTTTTAGAGCATATTGATTGTTCTCTCTTAAATGTTAATGAAATTAAAATCTAAACATATAGTAGAACATATCCGTAGCTTGCAATGATTCCTGACAAGATGAAACACAAACCTGGGCTCACCTTTTCTCTTTTCTTCTTGAGCAGGTCAACAGCTGTTGTCTCCGAGAAAACATGCATCCTCAAACGATGTCCAGCTCCTTTTACATAATCACCTGCCTTGTAAACTTTACGTTTTTTAACATGGTGTTTCACACTCGAGTCATGAATTACTAACGTCTTAACCTTCTCAACAAGAGGCCCTACAAGCTTCTGCAGTCCAGAAACACTTTGTTCCAGTCCATCGAGTCTTTTAACTTGCCGCTTTGCGTTCCTGTTTATATCAGAAAGAGATTTTTCCATTTTAAGGCAAAGCCTCTTCATTTCATTACTTCTCAGATTTTTGTTTCTTCCCATTCTTGATCCAGGTTCAGATGTTTCCACCTTTACAGTCTCAATGTCTTTCTCAATGGAACAGACTTGGGAAACACTGTTGAGCTTCTTAAGGACATTGTCTTGTAAAGTCAACAGCTTATCTATTTTCTGTTCAAGGGAGGCAAACTTCATATCCATGACGTTAAAGCTTTCAGATGTGCTCAGGCCACTGCTCGCAACATGAAGAATTTGGAGGGGTTCCATTCCATTATCAGGCCCTTGGTTTTGCAAAGCATTCGGGTTGAATATTTTGGCAGAGTTGTTGACCATAGACCTAGAAGAGCCCTGCCTGCTGGACGTGGTCATTTTGCTGGTTTGGATAGGGGAAGGAAATGCTCTGATGATCAGCTGCTTGAGGACAATATCAGTTGCAAAGGCTTCCTATCCAGACTGCTCAGATATACAGCCAAGTTTGGCAACTCCAGCTCAGCTAATTTATAAATTACTCTCATATATTTGACTAAAACAGAGAAAGAGACACTCAAATTATTTAGGAAGAAAAATGCCTTTGATCCATTCTCTCTATATATGTGTGTATATATATATGTTTTCAAATGCAGTGAATATAGACATGCACATCCTAAATGCATTCAGTTCAGTGACATCAGCCCCAGCAGGGAATGAACTATTTGAACTCCAATGGAATTTAACAGCCAAAGGGCTATGCGATATGTGAGAAGTCCTTAAGGGTAGAGACACTTTGGCAGTGGTGTTGTTGCTTTTCAAAAGCCTGGTACATAATGTGATCCCTGCTCTGAAGAGAATAAGGGTCCTTACAGGGACCTTAAATGTGGCTGCTTGAAATTACTGTGTCTTAAGGTGAGCTTTTCAGATGAAAACCTCTATTGCTTGAAAAGCCTGTTATGCCAGGCAAGAAGTCAATAGAGTTGTTAAAAAAATACATTAAAGAAAGTAAAAGAAGAAGGAGACACTGGAATGCAGATATTTGAAAAAATCAGAATCCTTTTCTCTACCCTATACTTCAACTACCACATAGCTAGCTCTTTATACAGAAGCAATTCTCTTCATAGCCAGTATCTTAATTTACTTCTGTATTTATCAAGACTGCACTAATTTGTCACAAATGAAGAGGCTCTTACGTTCTACCATGATCTGGTCATACAAATTCCAAAACACAAGGTTTGATAGAGAGACTCAATTCTCTGCTTTGTCTGCCTGCCAGTAAGCATGTCAAAAACAGTTTTGCTTTTGTAAAAGGCCTTAATTTCTTTCAGAAACACAACATTGGACAAAGAAGAAACCTCATGACTGGGAACAGGATCCCCCTAGGAGTTGGTCTGAATTGTTGAACATGTGTCATGCTGGTTAGGAAAATAAAAACAGAATTAAAAAGAAAGAATAAAACCAGAATTTCTTATCTCTAGTCAACTATATTCCCCAGGAGCAGGAAGCAAACCAGTATGGATCACCTCGATGGAGAAAGGCTGCCTCTGAAATACAAAGCAAAGGCTACCTTGGACAAATGGCTGTCACAGATTGACCACACATAGGTCAGTCTGATCTCTTACAGAAATCAACATGCAAAGTCAGCCAGCTGGTTGGAAAACAGCCAGACTGCTGCTCTACTCAAAGGATCAAGAGCTTCTTTTGTGATCCCAGTGAATTATTTCTTTTGCCAACCTCAGTTTCTCCATCCTTTAAATAGGGAGCATGAGGGATAATGAGGGTAAAGCACATAACGAGTTCTGAATATCTAACACACTAGATAGCCTTTCAAAATTGCATCATTCACTAAATGAAGAATACAAAAGGTCTTCTCTTTATTTTTACGTGCCAAAGATATCTTTTAGAGTCTGAAGTTTTCAAAAGCTTCCAAAGGCTGAATCAACATGTAGTGAAGGTTATGAAGCAACATGTAGTCAGTGTTGAGAAGCTAATTCAGGAGCTCGTTCTCCAGTTACCACAGGTTAATAAAGGAAAAAAATTCCCTGGTACATTTGTCCCCTTCTGAGAGCAGTGTGTTACTCTGACTGAAAAGTGGAGTGTGTCCATGCACAACCGTAAAACATGGATTGAAGTCTCTTCTTTACATAAAACCAAGATGTGACCACCATGTGTCATGGTGTACAGCATATTCACTGAGTGGATTGAGAAGGTTAAATTATTTTAAAATAGGAAACAGGAAAGGAAAAAACAAAGACCTGGAATTTAGGGATCCCTGATTCATGGAAAGACTAACATACAGGACAGCAGTTAAAATAAAAAGAAAAGAATACTGAAGCAAGGAACATCACGTTGGTTCCAGCAGACAGCAATTATGTTTGAACTCCTTTGTCTTCTTCCGTTCATCTCTGTTAGAAACATAAACTAAACCCTCCTGACAGTTTCACATCTGCAGAAGCCCCTGTTAGATCCAAACTTCCAGGAGGGGTGTTTGCATGTCTGTAAAATGGCCAGATTTGAAGAGCCATTTATCCTGGATGAAACATCCCTGCAGGAGCTCCCCCATCTCCCGCACCCCCTGCACGACAAAAGGTTAAAGGTTTATTAGACCTTGCCACCCATCCAGCTAGAACTCCTGTTCTGTGGGATTTCATAGGCAAAGCCTGTCAGCCACAAGGATCCTCTCCAAAATGAACATCATTTTGTAAAAGCAAGGAAATGATTAAGAAAGAAAAAGGACATACACATAGTAATGGTAAAATCATGTGTTATATTAGTGCACACAGCCACATATGTTAAACATTTAAATCTCTCCTAACAGTTGCCCAGGGAAACGTTATGTGAAATACCTCAAACCAATACTATAAACACTACTAAAAATTTTAAGCTCTGTGAGGCAAGATCCTATTATCAAGTATCATCTGTAAAGTCCTATTGATTCAATATTATGCCATGACATAAAAAATATGCCAGCCACTTTTAAAATGTAGAAAGCAAACTATAAAATGCATCATTAAAAACTCATCAGTATGTGATAGTAGTTCTGTCTGAAGCTGAAGCGAACTGGAAGAGAGAACCTCTGTGTAGTGGCTAGAAAAGAGGAATAAATTTAAGAAAGCTGACATCAGCTGGCTACCTGGACTCAGAAGCTCTTGCCAGTAACTTCTGTGCAGCTGGGAATCTGTGATCCCTGCCTATTGCTGTGTACACTGGAAATAATCTTACATATTCAGATACCTTTCAAGAGATCAGTGAGAATTAATTACTTAGCCAGAGTCTTCTGTAAAAAAAATAGTATTATTTAAAGTATTTGAACATTTCTTTCTTTGTGTGGTAGATTATTATCACTGTTACTTTATGAAATTCAGTAATAGTGTATGTAAATAATTTGAGATATTTTTAGTAGCCAAATACCTGGATGCACTTTTCCTAGTCACTGAAACAATCTCTTAGCAACTGTACCTATCATTATTTCACAAAATCAGCCTGTACAACAGCTTTCTTATTTTCATCTCACAAATTTTAGTGGTGACTGGCCATTGGATTTGCCCAGCACCAAAACTGTTAAGAAGTCTGTTGGATATTAAGGGTATGAGTACAAGTTAACATGTTATGCTGTATCTGCCAGAAAACAACATTAAGACTTGGCTTTCTTTTGAACATATTGATTCCCTCTTCTACTAAAAAAATAAAATCTCAGGACAGGTAAAAGAAAAATATCAATTCATAAACATACATCAGGAGTCAACTTTTCAGAAGCTCAGCTAATAAAATTATTACCTATTGCTCTATATTTTAATTACTTAATTAAGACCTTTGTAAGATTATCCTTATTTACCACTCTCTTACTTTTCTGATGACCTTTCATTTATTTTCACTCCTTTCAGTGTCTATTCCATGCCTTATATATCCCTGCCCTATATATTTGGAACTTGCACATTCCTCTTCCTTCCTTAAAAATGAATTCTCTCCAGCAATCTTGACCACTTTCTTGACTTCAGCTTTCATCCTACGTTTGATCTGTATTCATCCACTTAATGAAACTCAGCCACAAACTGAGAAAGGGTAGGGAATATATGTTAATCTGCTTTTATGAAATTCTAGTTCAAATTCTTCATTCTAACGCTGTATCTTTTACAAATAAGAAAAAAAAATCTTTTTCTGAAACTCTGACCAAGGGAGATGCAGATTTTGTTCTCAGATTGGCCATAAAGAGGCACATTTTGTGGCTGGACTGGCCATAGGGCCTAGAAGAGAAGTTCCAATAATATCTTTTATATCTGAATCATCAACTGATGATGGCAGGAGGGTTGGAACTAGATGATCCTTGACATCCCTTCCAATATAAACCATTCTATAATTCTGTGACTCTATAATTGTGTTTTATGTATAAATCACGTCTTTGTATTTTTCCGCATCGTGATAGTGGTCATACACTATAGACATCCCTAGCAAAGAAGGCTGCCTCCTTTAATCATTTGCAGATAAGATGTTTTGAAGAAGACCTTTGTATCATTTACAGAGTAATTCTGTAGAAATCTCAGGAAGATTCAAATCTCAACAAACCTCCAAGAAGGAATAACTTTAGACTTTGAGGAACAGGAGAGCCACTACCTAAAACATTCAAGGATTGCTATATGTTCCTCATGAAGCAGAGAATATACTGTATACATGTCTGGTCTTTCTCCAGGACACAACAACAGCTCCCTGAGAAACAATATAAGCTTACAGCTGCCCAGCTCTGAAATAGATTAGAAAGCAAGCACGAAAGCCATGAACAAGAATGTCACGCTGTTTACTGAAAGTTCGCAGGTGTCTGTGATGGTAGAACAGGAAAACCATTCTCTTCCCCCTCCCCTCTTCCCTCCTACCCCTCCCAACCAAAAAATTACATCAACGTGGATCAGGGAGTTTATCCAAAGTGATCCATTTCTACAATCAGCAGTCATGTTGGACTCTCTCACCATGGGGGCTGAAATAACTGTATGCCTAAGATTAAGTGACATACTGTGTCATAAGTGATATACCTTTATGGCTCCCCTGGGCTCTGCCCAAAACACTAGTCTGGAACTCCACTTAAGGTCAGGAAAGGAAACAGCTTTATACAGGGCAGGAGCATACAGCAAGAGAAGTCTGGCACTGAACTTCATGAGGTAGGACTAGGGAATTTACGGCTCCACAGGGCTCTCTGCATACAACTACTCTATGACCTGTTAATTAATTATGAATTCTGACTTCCTTTACCATAATGACCTTGGTAACTAAGTATCCTAGAGATACCCTAGTGATAAATCATCAGAGCAAGTCCCCAAAACAAACTACAGAGAGATCCCAGTTACAGTTCAGTGATCAATCTGCCGAGAGCCTTTAGATATACTGCCAGCTCCAAATGTTGAGCCTCTCGGTGAGCAGTTCCTATGACCACTTTTCTTCAGAAAAAAAACATTAACTGAGCTGTGTATATCTCTGTAGAAAATATCTGGGTCTTTGAAGATGAAAATGATAATGGGAGACACTACCCATGCTGTGGGGGTGACACTTTAGACCTTTGCAGGTCTCTTCCACATGCAAAAGCATTTGCACAGGAGAGGTAAACCCACTGGAAGCTGCATGGTGCAGTGTTCACCCAGGTCAAGCACAACTCCTTGGTTCAAAGCACTTCACTGCCAAAGTGCAAGATGTTCTTTCACTGAGGGTTAGTCTCCACTATCATCATCAAGGTATCACATCAAGAGTCTCACCTTCACTTAGCTGTCCCCATTTTACTATACTAAAAACAAAACAAACCTCAAAACCCAGAGTTTCTTAAGGCTGAAAAATACTGTGTGATAAATTACCCATTAATAGCCTAAAATGCTATTTCCAGGAAGCCTGTTTAAAGGAAAATTCCTGACTTTCTGAGGCTAAAGCAGAGGTGTCATAACTCTGAAACAGAGCAATGAAAGAAGTACTGTCTCCAGGTGCAGCAGGAGCTGTACCTCATTTCATCTGCTGGTTAAAATCTTTGGTTGCAATCCAAAACTTTCTGGCAGCTAGCATCCTGTATTAAAATTTATAAACCACGAAAGGCCTTTTCTTACAAAAAAGTTAATTCAGGATGGATAGGCTGAAAAGACTTGAAAGGGACAGTCATCAGAAGTGGTTATATGGAAAATTGGATGTAAGTAACACCTTTTGCCCCATCAGAACATACTAAAAATACAGCAAATGTCATTTCAGTGAGAAAGGGAAACTCTATTGATTAAAAGATCTTTAAAAGAGCTGTGGAGAAGAGCCCCAGAGCTGCCTGGCCTGTTAGGAGGTAGAAGTTTTACAAAGGATGTATTATCTTCTCCAGAAAAAACACACTGATAGCTCAAGTTCCTTCAAGCTGCAGAACTTACCTACTGGCCAGTCCACGGTATCAGAGCCCTGGTCAGAAACCATGGACATCCTCTATGGTGGCTGCCCATCCAGTGGGCAGTATCAGTATAAAAAGTTGAGATCCATGTGTGTCTGGCTGTCACTCTGTGCCCAGCTAACTGTACGAAACCAACCTTTAAAAAACCAGGGTAATTATATTCAAATTCATTAAGAGTGAACCTATTTTCTCTGCTGTAAGAATACTGCAGAGGTAACGGCACGCGTGCTAGTGAAGGTCCCAGTGTGGAAACGAGGGGAACTTAGTGCTCTAATACTACTGCTACATTTTCACTCACGGTGGTTTGTTCCCCGCTGCCTTCTACTGTGAGACTGTCTATGCAAGTGCAGAAGTGGGAAGGAGGGTTTTGGGATTTTTGTTTGTTTTTTAAAATAACAGTAAACACTCTCCACAACTACTATTAGCCCATTTCTGCATCATATACTCACTAAGAAATTATTTTAGCCTGCTCCTCTGCTGAAGCACTACACCAAAACCAGGAACCCACTCATTCTGCAGGTGAGCCAAGGCATTGGTTATTTATCCAGGCAGGCTCTGCTGAAGCAAACATGTTTTTACCAGTATGACTGCAACCAGAGTTGGAATTAAACAGACTTTAACTAAATAAAGCAGCACATAAAGCTGCATGCAGAAAATACCTTGACCCATCTCTTCTTCTTCTTGAAAATCTAGTGTCAAAAAAGTGAAATAAATGGCACATTCATATTCAGTATGAATGTCAGAATCCAGGGCTGTGTAGAAGAAGAAGAGAAACTACCATCAAATGCATATATTGGAGACCAGTGTTTTTAGGGAAAGGGTAAGTTAAGCTGATTTTATTTGTAGGGTTTGCTAATTCTGGTGAATATTTGTTGATATTTTAATAGATTGTAACTTGTGCCTGGCAAGTTTCCATAGCATACATTTATGCTTTAGAGATGAAGAATTCAAAGGAAGGGTGTTACATAAAATTTAACATTTGAGCTCCATGAAAAAGCCCTAAAATCCAGGAAGTTAAATATTACCGCTTTCTTTCCTTTGATCTGTTTGTTTTATACTAATACAAATAGCCCATTCTGCTCAATTTCATGTGTCAGAATGAATGAATAGAAGGCAAATAAAGATCACAGAAATCTTCCCCCCTGTCTTCCTGTCCTGCCCAGGGTGCATGTGCTAATACCATTCTGAGTTGGTGGATATTCTCAGTGGCAGAAATGCCTTTTAGCTACACATCTTCTCTTGTAGCTATTTTCTTCCCTCTAGAGCTTTCATTCCGAGATGAAGGCAAGTTCTCAGCCTGATAGCTGAACTTTGAAAGCCATCAGAATCACCACATATTTTTGTCTCCTTTAAACCCCACATATTCCAACTAAATGATCATTCCAGATGCCCAGTTATCTGGCTGTAAAGATCAGCCACATTCAGTGCCCCACCAAAGACATACGGGAAATGAACAATATCAACAGCCATTACAAAGATCCTGTGTGGCACTTCTTAAATTTTCAATTACCTGATGAGATCTAAAAGGTGGCATGGAGCCAGCAGGACCTTGATATATCAAATAATCATAGAATCATAGAATCATCAAGGTTTAAAGAGTCCTTAAAGGTCATCCAGTCTAATCTCCTACCTACATTACCACTAACCCATATCACCCAGACAAGCTGAGATTCACCAAATACCTTCTATAATGAAGCCTTTTTGTTTTAATTTGTCAAGCTTTAATAGTTCAACTTGAATCCACCCAAAATTAACATCAGTCTTGGCCTTAGTTTTGTGAGAAATGTCAAGGTAAATATTTCCAAGAACATAAGAAACCTAAAAAGACGTTTTGTGTGCACTAAGCTTATTGTTATCACCTCTCAGACAAAAGCTGAGGACTCTTGCTGATAATTACCTGCCTTTGCTAACCAAATAAAAAAGCTCAGACCTCACCAATTTCTGAGGCTCTTACACCAGAGATTTCATAGTCTTTTCACAGCTACATGGAGATTGCTTTCCTGGAGGCCATCAAGTCAAGGGAGGACTTTTCTTGCAGATGCAGAGAGTCTGGGTAGGATTGACCTTGCAGATGCTTCTCTCAACTTCAAGAGCCTGCAGTGGCACTGGCAGATGTACAGCTGCACACTGACATCTTTTATTCCATGCTCTCACTTCTCTCTATTGCACCCTTCAGGCACTCTAGAACCAGTAAAGAACCTGTTTAAATGGAGCAGAGTGAGTAACACAAGGAAGGATGCACTCAATGGGAAGAAAGAAAAGACCTGAGAATTGAGCTGCTGGTAACAGGCTCCTGTTTATCACCCAGGAGGGTCCCATAAACAATAGTATGTGACCAGAGGTTAGGACAGCCCGTAAGAACTGGGGGAGAAATTCTGAGGCTGCACATCTACCATTTGTCAACTTCTCAGTGCTTTTCCTGGGAAGCTGTGTTCCTTAAGGCAGACCAGGAGTAAAATAAGTTCAGTAAAGAAGATGAGCTAAGTTTGTATTTCATAGAATGCTGTAGGAAAACTGCTTTCAGAAGTCAGTTTGGGCATCTGATGAGCACAATGACCCAAAAGACACACAGCTGGATTACAGCACCTATAACAGCAGCACCGTTTCCCTGCCTTAATATGCAGGCTAAATAAAACCATATAAAACTGAAAATCTAAGCAAAACCAGCACTTCCTTTGGCCAGGCATAGCTTTTCCCAGACAGAAGTTCCCTTTCATAGAAATTTTATCAACATGCAATGCTGGATAAGTCTGCAGTTTGAATAAACAATAAAGTACACCAGAAGTTGTCTAAATAAAACTGAGTCTGGCATTACTGGTTCATTAATATTCCACTGCTGAAACAGTGTGTTTTAGCCTGTAAAAGCTGAGGAATTGCTTTTTTTTTTCCTTTTAATATATTTTACTAGTGCTACTCTGCCTGCTAAGAAGCCTCATCCCCCTACCACACCGTATCACTTGCACAATTGCAGTCCTACCTCTTAAACCCTTGATTTCATACAACTACCAGAGTTATTTTTTTCTTCCAGAAAGCACGAGGCAGTCTTTCACTAGACTTGGAAGAACTGCAGAAATCAGCTTTATTAAACTGGAGTCCAGAATGAAAGCCTTGTGTTAATAGAATGGCTTAAGAATAGCTTAAACTAGCTCACAAGTGTCTAGAGCCAGATATTTTTTTTCCCAGCGAGTACAGAAGAATCAAAGCAATGCATACTTGATCTGCCTGCTTGAGCTCAGCAGTTGTATCACTTCTTTGCCAAAATGCACACATTGTGCTTTCCTGTTGTCACCTGCTCTGAATTAATACTCAGTTACAGCACACACCTGCAAGCTACTGAAGTGGAAGCTTTAAAAGCCTTTGCTAAGTCTGTGCTGTGGGATTCTGCATTAGTTTTATGAGGAGGATTTTAAGCTAAACACACCAAAACTGAAGTATGATCCATTTAGGAAGGAACTTCCACACAGGCAGCCAGAACAGGTGCAGGGCAACCTTTGCTGAGCGTAGTCATGTTTCAGAGTGCTTCACCATCTGATAGCATTATGTGCATCCAGAAGCATTTCTGACTGCTCTTTGAGAAGTCTTTAGGGAAAGGTTTTGCCCACGGTTCACATTTACTTGCAAACTTCTGAAGGGCCTGCTTGAATGTGCAGGTGAAAACAACTGCACTGCTGTTACAGGAGCGGGAACACTTCAGAAGCTGAAGAGAAAAGTGGTCATCCTCTGAACAACTCATGCACTGGTAAACAGGCCTAGTTTCTTAGTGAAGCAGGTGGTCAGAGCAAGCACTGCCCTCAGGAGAGCCTCAGTGCTCTCCTAGAAACGTGTTCAGAAGAAAGGAAGACAGAGGGAAAGTTTGTACCCTTACCTTTCCCACTCATCCTATGTAGCTGGCCCAATCACTAATTGGTTTTCTTATCCTATCTGAGAAAAAAAAGAGGGTGAAGATATTTAGCCAGCACAGCCTGCTTGCACCTGTAACTTCCCTGTGCTTCTGCATAAGGAGGACTACAGGCAATCCCTAACTTTGTGCTGTTAAATGCAAAGAAACAGCAAGCAGAAATGCTGGGACTCTTGCTGCATTGTACAGCTGCACTGACCACAGTGATCATCCTGCATTATCCAGTAGCAGAACATTTAATAAAACCTCAAAAATAGGAAACACTGACTTGCAAAAACATCAGGGTTAAGAAACATAACTATGTGATGTAAGGAAACTAACAGATCTTTCGCATTCTTGATGTGTTTTCAGGCAAAAAAGTTACCTTTTTCAGTGTTAAAAAAAAAGTAAACATAACATTGCTTAGAATAAGTTTGTTGTATTTATATTAATGAAAGATCAGATCTGGATTCCTGAGTGTCTAGTGACTCTGCTTCTGGGACAGGGAAACATGAGAAGAGCAGTCTTGTTATGAAACAAATTCTCCTCTTACCTCAAAGGCCCCCTCCTCTCTTCCCCTGACCTATCGTCATCTGCTCACTTCTTCTATTTACAGAACTCCATTAATGTTACTCACTCTAATTTGATCACAAGTTTTTGGGCTCCACACAGAAACTCCCTGGCCGATTTCCATGGCCTCTGCCCTGTGGAAGGGCAGAGCAGAGGATCAAAATTGTCCCTTCTCACTTCAAGCAGATGGTGAAAGCTTATATTATAGGCTTTTTTTTTCTTTTAAGCTCTGTAATATCTCTGGGATCACAGACACAAGTTATACAATTTTTCTCTTTCCTATTTGAAGGGAAGGCATAGGTAGATAAAGCCCTACTGATACTCCTGTCTGGCTTTCCTCTCCTCTTCAGCAGGACAATCACCAACTAGTTACATTGCAGTGGTTAAAGCTGGACATAAACACAAGGAAAATGAAGTTACAGAAATTCTATAAATCGTAACTCTATAAAACATAACTCTAGTAATCTAAAAGATGCTTTGCCAAATGTAAGCATCCTCTATAGTCAAGGGAGAGAAAAAGTGAGTGATGTCTACAAGACGGTTCACTCCACGTTACAGTGGAGGACAAATGGGAAGAAGTGTCCCTGCTGTCCCTTCTGACTAAAGGAGGAGACCAGCTTCAATTAGATACCTAACTTTTCAGGGGCGATGGGCAGAGAAGAGTAATCTCACCTTTCCCCCCCACTTCAAAAATGGTTACAACCATGTTTAGAAAACAGTCTGTCACCATCATGGAAACTTGAATTACAGATTTCAGCGTCATCTAAATTACATCTGCCCTTGTCCTGGGCAAGAACCACTCCTGTAACCCTGCTCCTTCTGTACCATCCGGGTAAGCTCGAATGAGAGAGAACAATAAAACAGCCTATTCTTGTCTCAAAACATTAAGCTGTGGGTCTTTGATTTTGTGAGAAGACACAGTGGATGGCATTTTTGTTATGATTCCTATCAACGTATCTCTCACGAATGTTGCTTGGAGCAATGGCATCAGCAGGAATCATGGATTAGACATTGTCCTGAGGGTATGAAATATATGAGGACTGATCAGAAATCACGAATTATTTCCTCACTCTGCCTACAGAACACAGATGAGGATTGCAAAGGGGATTATTCCTCTCAAATATCTGACTTTCACTCTTTGGAGAGGCAATTTTCACGAGCCAGAAAAAATCCATGCTCCTTGGAAAGGCAGGGCAATTTTACACAGCAATCTCACTTTGCAATTAGGCTTTGCCATTCAATTTCTTGTTAGTCTGCTCAGCTGGTTTTATGGTCTCATAAAACAGTCCATTCCTCTCTCTCACACTTGCTCTCTTTTTTCTTCCTGTATTTTTAAAAGAAATATGCTGTTTCTAACTAATGCTTTTGCCTTAATCTCAGTAGACATTGAAAAGTCATACATATACCTGTAAGTAGTATCATGGCTCTAGAAAATCATGATTGCTGTGACAAGGTGAATGGGAATTGATGGACTGTCATTTATCCCAGTGCAAGAGGACGGAGGCACCCAGTGCAAGTATTGCACATCAGTTTAAAATGAGGAACAGCAGATTGTCACACCGCTTACTTGTTGTGGAGCTTGCTGCCACAGGATATTGTGGGAGTGATGGGGTAAATGGACAGATAAAAAGGCACTGGACAGAATTACAAAGGATATCTTCACTATTTGCAATAGTTAAGATATAACTTCTGGCCACAAGTTGCTGTCTGACTGTCTGAAACTAAGAGGATCTCACCAGGGAAGAATCTCACCTCGTGTCCCCAGCCTTACATACAGCTACCAGCCACCTGCAGCTGAGATGCTGGCTGACCTCTAAATCCAGAAAAACCTTATGAAAACCCCTACTCAATTGTTTTAAACCTTTCTTTCTGCCACTAGAACATAGTGGTGATATTCATCACTTCTAGGTCTGTCCTAGCTAACAGCATGGAAGATTTCAGGCTCTCTACTTTTTCTCTCCCGTCCTGCTTGCACCTAGAAACATTTGGAAGCCTTGCCATGATCCCACTCACCTTTCTGCCTGCAGGACTCAATTTCGTGACTGCTGCAATTTCTTTTTTACCTAAATTTTTTACCTGATCCAATGGAAAATGAATTGTGACTACCAGGAGCCCAAGCCTCTATTCCCTGACCAATTCATATGATCCAGTGCAAGATTTAAAAATAGTTGTCACTGGAACTAATCAAAGAGTTTTGAAACAAAACACTGGAATGTGTTGGAAAATGATGGCTCATGAAAACAGAAGACTTTGATGAATACATGAGGATGTGCTACTTCCAAATAACATTAAATGGAGAAGAAGACAAAGCAATGCTTGCAAACCTACTGGAATAAAACATTTCTATTTTTCACTTCAGTGTAGTTTTGCTTATTGCAGCCCTCTCTTCAGGGGCACAAAATTATTACAATGAAACTGGAAACTTTATGAAATGAGCCAGATTACTAATTTCTTTGCAACTGATTTCAACCAGCTTGCTTAGTAAAAGGCTTTGTTAGCTTTTGGAAACTTACTGTTAGAACAAAAGCATACTAGTGTGAAACAGAATCAACTAAATTTTACATAAAAAGATGATTTTACCTGAACCTGGGGGTAGCTATTTTTGATTTTGTTTTAAATGTTAGCCTGTTTTGAGCACAGCATACAGAGTTAAGGCAGAGCATGAAGCTCTGATAACAGATATAACTGTTGGGATCTATGCAGATATTTTTAGTATTTCTTCTTCCTTTTCTCCTTGTCTCCATGCATGACTATTTCTTGTCATTTTCCTTAAAATATATGGTTTCTTAACATCATGTTTCAGCCACAGTACCCTCAGAGTACTGCCAAATCCTTCAATTCTTCCATTTTGCTGTACTGGCCATTTCACATTTACTTTCAGTGGTAAACATGCCACAATGGAGAACATCACCATATATCAAGTAGCTGTGATCAGGCAGATCAGGTACCAGTAATTTTCCTAAGGCAGATCCAGTGTCAGAGACCAAGCACAAAGGATCAGATGTCCGCATTGCCACCATCCAGAATCAAGTGTCATGGATCAGCACTGCAACTGCAAGGAATGAAGTGTTACATGTGGCAGAGTGGGGAGCAAATACTGTCCTGGACCTCAGTGGGGGGGACAGTGTCTCCTTAGCTTCACCATTGGGCACCAAGGATTAATGCAGCAAAGGCAAATGTGGTTAAATGATTTTTCTCTTAGGTGAGCCAAGCACCTCTCTGCCAAGCATTGAGCTGGTCATACAGGCACGTCTCCAGGCAAGCAGTACCTGCAATATTGCATGTGCAGCTAATCTTTTTAGACACTGCTTGTCACCCATTTGACTTGTTGCTCAATATATACTTCTATGTTTTTTAAGGAACATGTCCTGAATCCATATAGTGACAAAGGAACATGAGTAACAGCTGAAGGGACAGGATTCCTTGAAATGGTCCAACTTGAATATCAAGGACCTGTCAACCCTCTGCTCCTCTTGAACACATAATCACTGTGCTCATGTCACTGTTTGGAAGCATTTTGTGCAAAGCTGTTGATTTTTGGAACCCAGGTGTTTAGATGTGACAGAATGTCCATCGGCAGCACGGTCCCTGCCCCACATCAACTCCACGCACAGTCCTTAAAATATGAAGAAACTTTCAAAGGAGAATCATTCACTTAATCCATGTGCTAACACTCTGTATCTGAAGGTGAAGAAGGGAGCTGCTGGTAGGCTCTGAATTCACCCCATTTGAGCACACTGACATGCATTCACCTGCCTGAGCAAACTAATCCTGATCAAGGAGAATTTTCACTGGCCAGGGGAGGAGCATTACACACACAAACAATTTACATGGACCTCACATACCCTATTCCCTTGTGGGAGTCTCAAATAGAGACTTAGAGGTATGCTTGAATATGAATAAACAATGCAATTTGCTTTTTTGAGGTTTTTCAGGCTTTCAGGATTCCTTAGAGGTTGCAGAGACAAAGTTAAACCTGATTGCAAAGTGAAAGGTTTCAGTCTGCTTCATTAGTGCTGCAGTCCCCCTCATAGCACTGCGAGTTAGTCTGCTCAAGCTCAGCACAGTCTGAGTACAATTGTTTAAAACTCAGTTTGTTTTTTAAATAGTCAACAGAAGAATCTGAGCCAACAAAATACAAAGGAAAAAAAGACAGGTCGATTGAAAGAAAAATAAATAAAATAAATTCAGCTCCTCCACCCTCTCCTTTCTTCCCATCTCACCTCCCTAATCTATAAGTAGATATAATAATCTTTTGAAGCATGAAACCCTGCAAATGTCTTTAAACTGGAAAGTATTTCAGTGGTTTGCATCCCAGCTTTCCTCCATCCAAGGTGGGGTAGATGAAAGTCTCTAAGGAAGGCATCAGAAATGCCTTGCACAGTGGCATCTTTCACTCCTTATCATCTGAAGGCTCAAGTCGTGTCTCTGCCCTGCCTCATCTTGAGCTGGGAAATAAGGCTAGTGGCTGCAAGCAGCTTTACTTTTTTTAAAGTTAATACAGATTTTAGGATAGGATGAACAGTTTATAATAACATATTCTAATTAGCTGGCATTAATTCCTAAAGATCCTCAAGAATCGCTCAGAAATCAGCTCATAGTCAAGATGCCGACCAGTGTCGAACCAAAAAAGGAAACACCATTGTCCTCAGGAAGCACTCCTAGAAAGTACGGCCACGAGAAGGTTCACAGAGAACATCCAAAATTATGGTTTGAGGCTATGACACATTTTGATAATGCTTGGTATTAAGTCCTTGGTACATGAGCCATCTGTAAATCCCATCTATTATTAGTAGGGATAAAGGAATATGCCTGGAGCCATGTAAGGGGCAGAAACAATTGGAGAGAGGTGGACTTGTTATAGTTAACATTTATATCACTGAACACCATGTTTAGAAGGTCTCCTAAGCCCACAAGACTCATCACCATCAGCAGGTACTTCAGTTCCCAGCTAGCTTTGATAATAAATGGTTTATAAGCCAGAACAGAGGAGCCAGCTACAGCCATCGCACATTATGCTTCATGACACAGGTCTGAACCTTTGTCACTTGACCACCTGCTGTGCTGCTGACAACCAGTCTTCTAATTTTTCAAGCTGCTTTGACACCATCAGCATCTCTTCAGAGGTCCACAGCCTCTCAGAGCAGCATGAAACCTGATGTCTGTGTTCCACTGCCTGGAGATTACCATTGAAACCTTACAGGGTGAGCAACATATGCCTGTCAGTGCAGAACCAGCCATGGCTATGTCTATCACCAGTTCTTCACCCCAACTCCAATGTGAGACCTGTTTTTTTGTCAGCCTGGAAAATCAAACAAATGGGCTATTCTTGTACATGTTTATTCCACAGTTATTAGAAATATGCACTCAATTTCCAGGCATTTCCTGAGTTCACAAGGAGCAAGCTACCAAGAAATTCTCAGGAAGTTAACTGACTCCTTGCCAGCATGGCATCCAAGCTCCCTATCTCTTAGGACTTGAATATTCCCATTGGCAAGCATAGTTGCCCCCTTGTAGCCCACAGTATGGAAAGCAGAAATGTGGTCAAGAAGAGCAACATTCCCTTTTCTTTTCCAAGGACAACAGATCTTTCACTCCCAGGCAGTGTAGTTGTGGCAAAGGTATGGAACGGCTCTCTAAAGGAAATGCAACAGCACCCAACTCATCTCTTTGGGAAGGATTTAGGACAGAGCCAGCCCAAGCACAGTTTGCAGAAGAATGTTTCATGCTTTATCTTTCAGTGGGCTGCTCTGCTGTGCTGTTTAATTGCTTGGCTTATTTGCCAAATTTTAGCCCATGTCAATCAAGACAAGGTACTCCATTCTGACAGTCTCTCAAATATCATCCCGAAGAAAGTCCATGAGAATTGAAGTCTCACTATAACCAGCAAAACCTGGTTCAGAAAGTCAGCAAACAAGGCTTCTTTTGCAAATTCTGAAACCTAATCTTCATACCTCTTTTTTTCTGTTTCTCTATCTAGATATTCCCAGAAAAAGACAACTCCCATTATAAGCTCATTGGCAAGTCAGAATTCATCCACTCAAGTCACGTACATGTGAATTTACATTCACAGCAGCTGGCTGAGGTCTCATGATTTCTGATCCCTTGCATGTCTACCACAGAGCACGTTGACTTGGTATATGAAGTGTAAAAGAATGAAAATCATCTGGGAAAGGCAAATGATTCCTGTATCATATTAACCCAAAAAAATTTCCTCCCCACCCCTATAAAACCACAAACGACCTGACATCTTGTCTGCTCTTTGTAGAATCCAGCTCCACTTTCATTCCTGAAGATAGCTCTCTGTTTTCTACAGGGAAAGGCTGGTAATGCTAAGAAATGGAAGTAAAGAATGTCAATCACTTCACAGCAATCAGGCTGATCTGTGCTGCCCACAGTATAGAAGTCAGTGTAGGCAAAGACAGCTATTCTTCTAATAAAAATTGCTAGGAAAGACTCTAAAGCATAAAGTTATATTCTGCCTTGTAGAATATGAAAATATCTCTCCTCCACCCCCAATGTGAGATTCCAGCATCACCAATTCCCAAAATCTACCCTTTCATACTATTTGTGGGGTCTGGGTTAGCCAGATGGCTAAATCATTGCAGAAGCAATCCTTAGCATAGAACATGGAAAAAGCAAGCTTAAGTGAAATGGGAAAAGTTCTCAATGAACAACATATGAGACATTGTAAATATATGGGAGAGCCAGAAAGGCAGATGTGAAAGAGCTGAAAGAAACTGTGAGCACTGAGACTACAGAAAATCAGATTTCTGAGGGGAAGAAGACCAGAACTGATTGCACACCATTATACCAGGAAACACATAATCAGCAAAGCCTCATACAGCTCATAGTATGACTATTGCCAACTATTGTCAATCCAAAAAACAAAAAGATCCTGAGAGGAGAAAGAGCAGAAAGAAGAAAAATCCAAGACTGTCTTTTTTTAAAGCAACAAGAGAAACAAAGCACAAAACATGATAAATAAATCTGAAAGTAATATGCCTTATAGGACTGAAATGTGCATCACCTAAACCCTCTGAGGAATGACTTTCAGACAAAATTGGGGTATGAGCTATGCCCTTCTTCCAAAAAGCTTTTTCACCACTGGAGGTCACTGTGAACTGTGGCTGATATTTATCAGTCCCTCAAAAGAAAAAATATACAGTACACAAGGTACCTAGGATCCACGTTTTGAGGTGAGTCAGAACTGAAATATCACTTGCAGAGTATTTTGGAAAACACCCATAGTTATTCAGTGAGGACTTCTATTTGCTGGAGACAGACTGATTCTTGTTCCAACTTATTCCAAACAGAACAATTGACAGGCTGATGACTGTTTATGCATGTGCCTGCATATACACAGGGACAAGTTTTCTGTCAGCCTGCCTCTCCTACTGGTCTTGCAGACACTCTTCCTGAACACCAGCAAGCCAACAAGAAGTAAAGTGATGAGGACACATTGGGAGAGCTGCTATTGCTGGTCATCAAAATCACAGGTTTATTTTTTAAAAATGAATGTAGGATTATATGTATTAGGGGCTCTAAAACAAGACAAATGTCTGGCAACAGCTTCTGATAAAAACATAAGTCTGCTAGGTTTGGAGGTTCACATCCTATGTAATCCATAGATCACAGTTCATATGAATGCAATTTTCCTCTCTCCTCATTGCATTCAGATGACCATTATTGGGAACAGTCTTTAAAACACTTCCCAACCCACCTCATTTGATCAGATAGCAGTGCATTTATACACACTACAGATTTTATACTGATGCTCAGACAGTAAAAGTATGTTAGTCCAAGTTTCTGTCTCCCACTTTGAGTCCTAGTGGTATGATATCAGAATGAATAGCTGATGTTTACAAAACAGAGATACGGGGTCACTTTCAGGGAAAATAAGTATGTAAGCACTGGAAAATAATAAAGAGAAACAAGCCTGGCTAGCTCCCAATGGCTTAAAAAATAATCCAGCTTCATAAATCAAAGAATTTACATCTCAGGGATACAACTGAAACTCCCATTTGACCATAATTCTGACAATGAATCGGTGGCAGCTGGGCAAGTTGTATTTGAAGCCAATGGTAACCTAGGCTGCATTAAAAGAAGCGAGACCAGATCAAAGAAGGTGATTCTCCCCCTTTACTCTGCTCTTATAAGACCCCACCTGAAGTACTGTGTCCAGTTCTGGAGTCCTCAGCATAAGAAGGACATGGAGCTGTTGGAGCGAGTCCAGAGGAGGACCACAGAGATGATCAGAGTTTATTATGCAGCATTGTGTCTACAAGGTGTTCTCCTTACAGCAAGGAAAGTGCTGTAAATGAACCCCATAACTAACATGACAGGAGAGGCAGTACTTGTAGGTGGAATCAGGATAATGAAGAGAAAATGTCTTCTAAAACCTGGGCAATTCAAGTATTTAGATAAAACCATACCTTTGCATGCATCTCTTTTAACAGACAGTGAGTTATTCTACAACTGAAAATGAAGCACATACGCAACGGAGTGTAAAGATACAGATCCTGGATGGAGTGCTGGAGAGCTGCAACAGGGAGACAGATCTGCCTTTTAGCAGTTAGACTATTGTCTTGAAAGAAGGACATCTTAGAGGATTAGAAGTGACTAAAATAAAAGTACTTCCTAGTAGAAACATAAGTTAATCGTTTTAGTCGATTTGTCTGATTCATTTGTCCTAATCTTCTGAATTCTGCTCATTCTGCCACTTTAGTGATGCTGCACGGGCTTAACTTTACACCCTCCAACTTTTTAGATGCCCTCACCAGCAAACTACATTTCCATACTGTACATTTCTATTCTTACAGAACAGCTTTCTTATGAAATCATAATAAAGCCTTGTTAATGTATGAATTGGAAGAAATACTTAGGATAGGTATAAATAGGAGATGCATCTAGGATGCTTCTGGGTTGCTCCAAAATATGCAGGACAAAGAGGCTTTAGGCAATTTCTCCAGATTTAGAACTACCAAACATGGGTCTACCACGAGTTTCAGAAAGACAGCAGAAAGTGTTTAGTTTGACAAAAGCAACAATTCTCTTGGTGAACATGTCCTTTAAAATGTAATGATGATATTAAGGGCTGTGGCATCATCAAAGGTCAACAGAACATCATCCTGCACCTTGTTGTCTCACTGCCAACAGTTAAGATAAAAGGCTGTCATTTTATCCTATAATCTTCAACTGCAGTCACTATTCATGATATGAGTTCAACTAGAGGCTCAGGACTAGACAGGGTCATAGCTGAAATTAGACCTATGTGCCCATGCATCTTCTCCATCACTGTTTAGTCCAGGCGTGGAGTTAGGGACATCTTGTGTACCAATATCTCTGCTTAGTTAGCCTTGAAGCCAGGGAACTATGGAAAAATACTCTCTCTTCTCTTTTTAGTTTCAGTAACAGATTCCTTTACATGTATTATAACATCCTACATGCTTTCTTTAGCATAAGAGCCCCATTTTCATTTCTCTCAGGAATTTCATTTGTGAATGTTAATTAAGCACTTAGTACTACATAGTACTTTTAAATAATCCTCCCTTATATATTATACAATGTGTGCCTAACAAACAATTACGTTGTCAATGTAAGCAATTAAGGGATTTGTTTAACTCGGAAGTGAAAAATGAAATATTTTCAACAAACACAGAAGGACCAAACACCAGGAATTACATTGGATTTTCCATATAAGGGGAAAAATTAAGATACTCAGCTCCTCAAAATGCTCATTCCATATGAGGTTTGCATTTGAGGTGACAGAAATGTGACCTTTCACATGCAAAGGCCCTTGTTTGGAATCCTCACAATGCACTCAGCACTGGAAAGCCACTTTTACTGCACCATGACTTCTGCTAAATGTGTCCACTAGATATTGCACGAGGGTGCCAAGAGAGAAAGGTCACAGGGACGCTCTGGATGTACCTCCCTGAACCTCCGTGTATGTTACAAATTGGCTGGGTAGGTAAAACTGTAATGAGACACCTTTGAATGATCATGACCAAAACAATTCTTTGCTAAGCCACACATCTAAGGTCAAAGAGGAGTTTTTAAGGGAAGACAGATAAGATTCAATATTTTTTACACTGAAATAAATATCTATGCCTTTGTTGTATCAAAACTGATCTGATTTTTGAATGTTTTAACAGTCACATTCCAAAGGTTATGATAAACCTCTCACCACAGTATTCACAGGATCTAAATAAAAACCAGGAAGAATGAACTGAGGGAGGAAGGAGTGAATCGCATGTAAATGAACACCAGAAAAATAAAGAAAACATCTAGATGCTGCTACAGATTTTTGAAATTTCAAATCCTGGACCAAATGGTGTGCAGAACCTTTGCAAAGTACTCAGCATTCATGAAATGGCTGGGATACAGCAGGCTGAGGGTTCAGAGGCATGCTTCCCCTCAGATCTCAACATATAGCTATGTAAAGAGGATACTAGACAGACAGGCAGCAATTTCATTTCCATATTACAGATGTCTCTGCAGAGACTCTTCATCCACCTCTTCACCTGCTTCTCATTTTATTTCTCCCTTATCCAGCTGTTCAGATAATTAGTTCTCTGAAGTGGATCGGACCTGTACTGTGCCTCACACAACCTCAATTTAGGTCTCTGCTTGCTCACCGTAACACATAATTATTACCAAAGGCCCTTTACAACTCACTGAACAGATACAGGCTCAACAAAAGTACAGTTACCTGCCACTGGTGTAGTATTCTGCTGCAGTATCACATACAGAAAGAAATGGATTTACTGAAAATTATTTGCTATAACTCTAAATTTTCTTTCTCAATTAATGCTGCTTTGAGGAAGTGGCATCATGACCAAAAGGTAGCACTGTTTCCTCACACTCCCTTAGAAAGCCAAATCCACATTTTCTCCAGAACCACAGAAAAGTGAGCAAGACCCATAGAGCTCTTTAGATCCCATCCCTTTTCTTTCCTCACGTTGGGAGTTCAAGGAAGTTCCATTTTCAAATATGAAGTCTGGTAGAGATCACCAGCCTTTCTGATCACACCAGCCATGTGTCCAAACCTTCACAGGTCTGAGAGCCACAGAACACACAGCAGTGGGCAGAGAAACAAGGGAGCTCCAAAAACTATTTACTTGCAGTTGACAATAATACTTCTCTAGAAAGAGAGGGAGAAGGATGAGTCTGGAATGGACATGCCATAGGGTCCTGAGATGACACAGCAATCTTGGGCTCAGGCTGCTGTTGGCTCGTTTCCTGCCAAAGCTAAGGATTCAGATAATCCAGCAGTCCCTGCACAAGCACACCCCTTGTTCCTGGCAAGGACACTTGCCCTTGCTCTTGAAATACTTCTGAGTCCATGCCACCTTTCTATGTATGAGGACTTACAAGACAGCCTGGGAAACTTGCACTTCATAAGAGTCCTTTTAACTCAAAAGAACAACATAACTTATACCAGAACGATCAAAAAACAAATGTCTGACACATGTTACCACTCCAAACTTCAAAAGTGGGTTTACAACATGTGCAACACAAGTGGCAAAGAGCTCTGACAGCCTCTGACTTCAGCAAAAATCAGGGAAAACACAATTTAGTGCAGATAAGGACTGGAAAGCAATCTTTGGTAGCCTTAACACAGAGTATTTTAAAATTAGTTTTCTTCTCAATGCAATGGATATAGCTCTCTGCCTGGCAAATACCATTGAATACACTCACCTTAGGTCTTAAAAACTGGAAAATAAACAGTAGCAAAACAGTAAAATCGCAATAAGAATAGGACAGTGGAATGAAATTAACTTCTTTTTCCTTACAGACTACAACTCATCCAAGAAAAAAAACCAAAATCTTAGAGAGCTAGGCATAAGCAAAAAAGTGGATCTTTTTTCAAGCTCATCTGTAAGTGCAGTAACAGCTTCAGACTGCATAAGAAACAAAATGCAAACCACCAACCACAGACTTGATTTTTTTAATTTGCCACAGAAACCACTTTCTATAAAGAACAGAGTGCTGGTATGTTCTTTACATGTTTATTAATTATGTTCTCTTCACCACTCTTGTTTCTCTTGCATTAAATGCACAATTCTGCACTGTTAGTGGTTTCAGTAATTGAATGTGACTGAACTTTAGGTTCAATGGAGCTGCACATCAGGGACAACGTTCTCCTTGACAGTGTGATACTGAACAGTTGGTTCTTCATCTTCTAACAAGATGGCTAAAGAAAGGACTTAAAGATCATTATTTAAAGTGAATGTTTAAAAAAAAAATATTGCATTCACTTGACAACAGGAAAATAAAGGACATGACAACCCATAAGAAGGGCTGGCAACCTTGCTCCCTCCGTGGCCAAAGAGGGCAACCTTGAGGCACTCAGTCCCTTGTATCGCACCCAGTAGATGTCACTAGAGGATGCAACATGTTTTAATGACAAGACAAAGCACTCCGACCTCAAGGGAAGAGATGTCCCTTCCTGACAAGCACATCAACAACAGCCTAGGATTTACTGCCGGATAGACTCTCATAAAATAGAGGAATATGTGCCGCTCCAGGAAAGAACAGGAACAGCATTCATCCAGTTAAACAATATTGACACTGAGCAGTGAAATATATCTATCTAACTTATTAAAAGTATTATCTACTACCTGTGCATTTCCAGATGCAGAGATCTCTTTCTTTCTTCTATAGTTTAACACAGTCCACAAGGTGTGCCAGAGATATGAAGCCAAAAGGCAGAAACTACCTGCAATCCAGGAAGCATTTCTTTGCAAGGGTAGATCCATCCCTTAATTTTTAATCAACTGATTAACTTGGTTCTCCTGCTCTAGCAGATGCAATTTGGCAGGCACCCTCAAAAGCCTCCCCGGCTCTCTAAGTACCACCTAGCTAGACAAGGCTCAGACACGCAGCAGGATCTCATCTCACACTCCAACACATTCCCTGAACCTATAAGGAAAAGAAGTGATGGCCTCCTGACAAGCATGAAACAGGTGCAGGGATCTACACAAGATGTGTATTGCATGGACTTGAAAGTCTACAACTTCTCAAGTGAAGCAAACTATTAGTGCAATCCCTTTGCAGTTAGCAGTTCAGGCCACTGGTCATCCTTTTCCCCTTATAATGGCCAAGAAATGGAAAAAAAATACCCAGAGCAAAATTCAAGACAATCACTTAGAATGTGCCATGGTGCACAGGAAGGTCAGTTTGAAATGCCATGGCTTTAATGTCTGCAGTCCCTTGTGTTTCCATGCTTGTGGTCTATCTACATTACTCTCATATCCAAACCACTCCCATCCAGAAGGCGAGTCACAGCTGTCTCCCCATCTCATACCCATACAACCAAGATCTTGATCCAAAGGATATAGGTGCCCGATCATTTCAACCACATGCATGTAAGACTTTCAGTATCAAGGGAACTTCCTTCCCCTAAAATTTCCAGGAATTTCCAGACTGTTTCTGCTGAATTTTCCAAAGCAATTCAATGTGATGCAAACACTGCACGGAAAATTTTGGCTTGAGCAGCCAAAACCTGAGAAATTTTTAAACAACTGAAAACAGGATCTTACAATTGGAAATAGTAAGCAACTTTAATAAAAAAATTCTGCTACCAGCTCCATTATAAGCTCAGGGAAGCTGTTTTACTCCTAGAGCTAGAAAACTACAAATTTGAGGAACAAAGCCTGTCATGGTTTATTGTCTTATATATAAGGATATAAGAATATAAGGATTGTGAGGGACACTTATACACAGTCTTAACGTCTATATATAAGGAAGGAATCTTTATATATAAGGATTATACATCCTTATTATATCTCCTTATATATATATATTATATCCTTATAATATATATAAGGATTATACATCTTCTGTGCAACAGGTGCCCATAATTACAGAGCACTAACAGTCATCGTGGAAGATTGAAGAAGGAAGAAGGAACAGTGCCATTTCTTCTCTGCTTGCACATTTATCTGATCAGAGGTGAATAAGCAAAGAATTTAAAACACTCCTCCTGGGTGTGGAGAAATATGAGTAGTAGAAATCTCAAGTACTAAAAAAACACAATTCAAACTACAAAAATCATGACAATATTTGAAGAGTCAATAGATTAAAAAATTATACTGACTGTTGTCTTCTCCTTAGCCAACTTCTGGCTTCTGAGACTTCAGAGCACTCTCAAGTCACATCTTGAGTTTTTTGTAGTTGTTATGTTGGGGCAGGTGGGTTTAGTTGTGCTTTTTTTTAGTCAGCAAACCTCAGTAGTCTTTCTTTCTGAGGACAGATACATATTCTCACAAGCATGGGAATTGGGAGCATAATGTAAAACAGCTGCCTGAAGTCACAGAATCGTACACATTGCCACACAACAACAGAGTGCCGTGAACTTGGGACCTGGAGACTGCAGGTTTGCTGACCAACAGCATGAAGCTGGGCTATCAGAAGCAGCACAGGTCATCTAATGTGGCTGGGTAAATTGTGCAGTAGTTTCACCATCAATTTACCTTTGCATAAGCTGGTGCTGTTGTCAAAAGAGGTGGTTTTACCTTCTCACACCTGCTTGATCCTACCCTTCACCACCCCCTCCCTTGGACAAGCACCACCCCTTGGTGTGGCTGTTGAGTGCAGTGGGTAAAGGACAGATCTGGATTTTTATTCTTTTTTTTTTTTTAATCTGGTTCTCACACATGAAAATCATTCCTATAAACCAAAATGTTTTTCACTCGTTAATGTAGAACCTGAAGCAAAACTTCGTGTTCATTCCTGAAGACAGACCTTAGCCAAGATACAAAGGCACATGCTGCCAACTCTACAAATGGGGGCCAAGAGGACATTCTGAACAAACACATGTAAAACACCTAAAACGCGGTTTTTTCAGGAGTTACTTTGAGTCATCCTCTCCAAGAACGAACTGGTCGTGGTGGAGAGCTGGTGTGGCCAAGAGTGCCATCTAGAGGACTGCAACACCAAGACATACATTACACTGAAGAGTCACCACTCAGAATTGATGGTCAACAGTTACTGGATTCGCTATTCATAGCTGTATTTTAATGGCTCTGAAAGTCTTTTTTTTTTTTTTTTAATTAGAGTTTTGTTTTTACAAGAATATACTGTACTGAAAGATGAAAATTGTGTTTGCTTATTTTACAAAAAGTGTATCTATAAAAATAGTTGTTTTGAGGAAGGGGATCATTTTCTTCTTTAATTATAATCAGTTTCAGACAGCACTATTTCTTCCAGCAAGTACACACTTTGGCCACTCTCTTCTAGATGGTCTCTTGAGTTGTAACCCACTCCCATTGAAGTGAATAGATGTTTTGTCACTGCTTTCAAAGTGAGCAGGACTTCATCCACAGTAATTACCTGCCTATACCTCCAAGTATACACATGTAAATGCACACACTTGAGCAAAGTTCACTGCTTTTCCTGCCAGCACAATCTTCTTTCCTTCTTTTCCTGATCAGTACAATAAAACTGCTCGTGAGGCAAGCAGATCAAGCTAAGACCTTTCAAAGGAAGGTCTTGATTTTCCTTTCATCAACATTAACAGCACAGCTAGGGCCCAATTGTGTAACCCACTGAGAAATTCCTAAAAGAAAATGTCTGAAAGTTAAAATTTGCAATGAACTTCTAAGCCTGTAAAAGCTTAGGAGAAATATAACTAATGTTTATCTATCTGGAAACCTCTCTACAGTGAGGTATATTACCAGAGCTCAGTTGGACTGCCTTTCACCTTTGAAGTCTTGTCCCCAGGAGACTGATGAGCTAAAACGGGAATATAGAGCTATTTCTCCAGCTTGCAACTAGCCACCAGCTGTTCATCTTCTAAATGTATTCCCCTCTCCCCTATTGCACCTCCAAACTCTTCCTACCTTTTCTTACAGCACTCTTAACAACCTGCCAGTTCCAACCATTAGACTGAAGACCATTGAAGAAGCAAACATCAAGGCAATGGGTTTGAGATTTTGCAGCAAAAGGTGGGGAAAAATCCCACTACCTCAGCTACTATCCACAATTCATCATCAAAATAAGACACATTAACACAGGCAAAGCCACTCAGCATTTTCCTGACCCTATGGAGACAAAGCTCAGAGGAAGAGCTACGTGACAACAGAAGCAGTTTTTACTTTCTCACCTGTGCAAGTTGTGATTTTCACACTGAAAGAAAATCACCTTAAAAGAGCCAATAACATCTTCTAAATCCCAACCACCCAGGTTTCTTTTATTTTAATTCTCGTTTTCACTGTATCACTAAATGAAACTCTCTAAAATGAATACATACTACTTATATGAGAAGTTTTGCTTGTCTTAATATACAGATACTTTTCTTTCTCTACAAAGTACAAATTGCAGTAGCTTACTGAAGACTGGAATAATTTCATACAAAAGCGACCCAGCAGATTAAGAAATATAAAAAAATCACCTTTTTGAGTTGTGAATACAAATGAAAACATCATGAAATTTACACCAATGTTCCAGGGCATCATCCAAACACAAAAATATTCAAAATACTTGAAAAACTCCTCTACCATATCAGCACAATCAGCACAGAAGCAGCCACAGCAAAATCTTTTCAAGACTTTTCACAAACTGGTGTGTAAAATCATTTTCTCGTTGCCCTATTGCAAGCAGATTTTCTCAGTTTGTGTCTAAATGATGTGTCAATAAAAATACTGGTTCTTCTAGACTCTCCAATAGAAAAAACATAACACAAAGAAAGGTGTTGCCATTACTAAACACAGTCTGGCTGATCACAGAGTCATTTTTCTGCCAGAGACTACTTACTATGATGCCCAGCACCATTCTTACTGGAGACAGGTGCACCTCAAAGCTCTGCTGGACAACACATGGCCCAGCAAGCACGGCATGCAGCATGTAACCATGCCCTGCTCTCCAGTTAACGGGGAGTGAAGGATGAAGCTGCCTTAGTTCCTTTGGGAAATCTGCTCTTTCCATGGGATTCATTCAGACCCCAGAGGTGTTACATAGGACAAATGTTTTCAAAACATGAATCCAAAATAATCCATGCTCATCTTCTGATTTTGAAGAGCTGCAGAACCACACAACTTCTTTACGACTTCTGAATATAAGTCCAGCTGTAAATAAACCCCAGAATAAAACCACAAGTGCTTGCTTCTATGAATCCAAAAGATTAAAAGATGCTGACCAGTCTCTCACAGCTGTGATACATTTTCACAAATGATAATGGACAATACACACAGTAAACTCTCTAACTAGCTGAAAGAAGAAAGGGACAGTGCCTTGGGAAGACAATTTTAATTACACAGGTAGTTATTTACCTTTTCATCTTCTCTTCCAGTACCTGATTCACTGAATTTTTCTTCCTGAAATCTTCTAGTCCTCTCCATTTTTTCCATGCTCTGAAAAAAGGCTGTTTTTTCCAGTCTGTTTCTGTTGTATTGTGTATTGATCTCTTCCAGCCTGTTTATCTTAAGTAGCTTCATACTATGCTCAGTTAATTTACTGTCTGTTTTCCTCTCCACCTTAGATTCGTAAACTAGTGAACACTCGTAACTTCTGACCGCTCCTCCTTCTTGGCTGTACAAAAGAAAGACAAACAAGAGACATCAGTGTTATTCATGCATTTTAGCTTGGAAAACTGCTGTTGTTGCAATATGTTTGTATTTCAACTTTCTCTCCTTATACTTTCTGAACCAATACACAAATAGAGTTAACAGCACTAGCTGTTCACAGATGGCATTCCACCTACTCACCTATATTCAACACCAGACAATTAAAGCAGGCTACAAGACCAATGTAATTTAATTTGTTCATAGAAACTATGTAGCCCTATCAAATCAATACATATTGCTGTTTCTTGCAGATCTTGCTTATGGGTCACTCCTCACTTTTTAACCACTTCAGTGGTCCCCTGTTCCTCAGCGTGTTCTTCTCTCCATTGCAGCTCCAGCAAGCCAACTTTGTGTACCCAGGATGTAAAAATGTCGGATCTGCTGCTTCTAGTGTCCATCACCAGCTTTCATGGCTCTGAAATCCCTTTCTGTCCCCTTCAGGTGAAAGGGCCCTTTAATAGATTTTCTTCCTCAGTTTCTCAAGAGCCGGGTATTTGAGTTTTCCTAAACATACTGACAATTGCAGAAGACACACCACAAGGGCTCAGTCTAATCCTTGAGCCATTATTCTACAGATCCTTTGATCTGCTCCACACCAAAGCATGATGCAACATATTCCAAAGCTGTCAGCAAAATCAGGTGATGGTTCCAGATTCCCTCCTGATAGTGTCCAGCTACTCAAATCCCATAGAGAGTTCTAGAAGACCACTTCTGGCCTGACCTGACTGCAACCAGGGAAAGCTGATTCAGGAAACCTCTTCAAAGAGTACATCATCTTCTAGGTTATGCTCAGCAAATGCAGCCATCCATCTAATGAGAGTGACGTGTCCTACTGAAAGGACATGTTGTTCCTTCAAGCTGACCGATGGGTGAGTTATCTAGGAAAATATTAATGGGACAGCAAGCCTGAAGGTATTACTGGGATCTGTTACCAAACAGAGACTAGGACTGAGTCCAAATGGGAATTCCATCTCCCCCATTATTACCTTAATATATGCCTGAAACAATAAGCTGGACAATGGAAAGTTTCTGAGGTGCACACAGCAAAATTTGTTTGCAAGTGCCTCTTCCACAGTCCCAGAGAAGCAATCCCACCTTGGTTGTGAGCTGCTGAGCACTGGCAGGTTATGGCCCTCCATCTTATTAAACAGAAAAAGAAGAAAAAAAATGTGTTCAATTTGGTGTTGAGCTCCATTTCCTGCAGAGGAGGATGAAAACCTTCAGCCCATCATTTACATCCCCTAACTTTGGCCTGGGTGATACTTTCTTCTGGGTCTTCCTCAGCAAGCCAGGCTCTCACTTCAAGGAAAATAGATTGCCTCATGAACCACTTCTTCAGGTACACACTGAGAAACCACACACGTCACAGAAACAGAAACTTGCCTAGCTATGTGCCCAGAGGGTATATACCTACAGTCCTACTGCTTTTTCTGCACAATAACAGCATGCACGCAACAAAAATATAAAGAATAAAGTAAATGTTTTTAAAACTTGTTAGAAACAGAACAAGGAGACAGATAGGTATCAGACAAAAAGAACCCACAATCTCCTTTCTCCTTTTTAGATCCTTTTTAGCTCATAACCCCTTCAGCCAGAACTGGGTTTACGTGATAGGTCCTGAAGTATTTTGCTCAAAACTCAGTTCTCCAGCCTCCACCTTCAGTTCAAGTAAAAACTTCATTGCTGACCTGCTGATAACTTTCAAACCAGCCATTTTCAAACTTTAAGCCTGAGGACAAGTACCCTTAGCCAGTAGCCAGGCTTGTTTACCTCCCGTTACATCTTGACATTAAACTGACCTGAATTTTACAAGCTCGGAACGATTATGTAACAGTATATAATTAAACCTAAATATATAACTTAAGGAAGAAAACACGATGTAATGTGGAAAGAATTACCAGTGGGTCAAGTTCAGGTGGTAAATTAGGGTGCAAATGGCACTGCTTAGCATGCTTTTCTTTCAAATGTAACCTGCCCCGCACTCTGTGCAACACAAGAGCTGTATTTTATTAAGAAAAATTAAAAAAAAAAAATAAGGAAATAATTTATTGGTAGCTCTCCAACTGAGAATGAAGTTTTCACGTATTTCAAGGAATGACCAGCTGGACCCCCCCAGCCCTTGATCAGTGACCCTGAAGCAGCTCCATGGCGCTCCAGGCCATGTCCCACGGCCACTTGAGGAGGGCCAGTGTGGTCCTGCTCTTCTTAGAAGGGCAACGAGGCTGGGGAGAGGTCTGGAAAACAGGCCTGATGGAGACCGGCTGAGGGAACAGGGATTATTTAGCCTGGAGAAGAGAAGACTGAGAGGAGACCTTATTGCCCTCTACAACCACCTAAAGGGAGGTTGTAGTGAGGCTGGTGTTGGTCTCTTCTCCCCAGTTGCTAGGACGAGAGGAAATGGCCTCAAGTTCCGTCAGGGGAAGTTTAGGTTGGATATTAGGAAGAAGTTCTTTACTGAGAGGGTGGTTGGGCACTGGAATGGGCTGCCCAGGGAGGTGGTGGAGTCACCGTGCCTGGGGGTGTTCAAAAAACGGGTTGATGAGGCACTTGAGGCCACGGTCTAATGGTCCAATGGTTAGGAATATGATGGGATAAAGGTTGGACTTGATGACCCTGGAGGTCACTTCCAATCAGAATGATTCTATGATTCTCCCACCTCTTCCCTGGGGTTCACAACCCCCCAGAGGCAGGGTGCTGGCTGAGCACCTGCACCACACAACCCTGTGCCTCCCTGGAGTCGTGGCCTGGGTGGCCACAGAGACACTGTGGTGTCCCGAACAGATCCCCAACTAATTTCCCAACATCTTATGTCAAGGCACAAAGGCAGCAGCAGTGGTTGCAGACACAGTGAGGGCGGACGGGCTCTGTCCCTGAGGGGTTTGCCCTGCCATGGCCTTGGGGAGCAGAGGCAGTGGGCGGGAAGGCTGCAGGGCGCCATCTTGGCACCTGCCCACAGAGCCTTCCCCGCCCCTGCCAGAAGCCTCCACGGCACCGGGAGCCAAGGGCTCGGTGGGGACGTTCACAGAATCACAGAATCCTAGGGGTTGGAAGGGACCTCGAAAGCTCATCCAGTGCAACCCCCCTGCCAGAGCAGGGTCACCCAGAGTCCATCACACAGGAACACATCCAGTGGGGTTTGAATGTCTCCAGCCAAGGAGACTCCACAACCTCTCTGGGCAGCCTGGTCCAGTGCTCTGGCACTCTCACAGGAAAGAAGTTCTTCCTGAGATTCACATGGAACCTCCTGTGCTCCACTTTGCATCCATTGCCCCTTGTCCTATCATTGGTCAGCACTGTAAAAAGCTTGGCTCCATCGTCCTGACCTTCACCCTTTACATATTTGTAACCATGGATGAGGTCACCCCTCAGTCTCCTTTTCTCCAAGCTAAAGAGCCCCAGCTCCCTCAGCCTTTCCTCACAAGGGAGATGTTCCACTCCCTTCATCATCTCTGTGGCTCTGCGCTGGACTCTCTCAAGCAGTTCCATGTCCTTCCTGAACGGTGGGGCCCAGAACTGGACACAGGACTCCAGGTGTGGCCTCACTAGGGCAGAATAGAGGGGGAGGAGAACCTCTCTCGA
>VZRW01013126.1:618936-640808 GCA_013398125.1 Aegotheles bennettii
GCTGGGGGACTTCGTGGGGCAGGAGCGGGTGCTGGGAGCCCAGACCCTGCTGCGGTCCCTGCTGGAGTCCCACGAGATCCCCTCGCTCATCCTCTGGGGGCCGCCGGGCTGCGGCAAGGTGAGTGGCACCGCCGGGCCCTGCGCTGTTCCGCGGGGCTTTCGAGGCTGATGAACTCCCAAGGGTCGGGCCTGCTTATTTCCCTGAACTCCCTCTTTGTTCCTGTCTCCCTGGCTGCTTCTGCGGTGTCTCCGTTGGCTGATACCCACAAGTTTTCACATGGATCACAAAAAAACAACCCAGCTCGAGAATGAAACACAAGCAGCTCACCCCCCAGCAGCCCCCTTCACCCCCCAGCAGCCCTGCACCTTCCACTCCCTTTACATCCCCCCTTGTTGGTTCCACCTAATGTAGGTTTGTGAACTCCAAGCACAGAAGCTGAGAAGTTTAAAAATGGCACCAAAATAGAATTGTGGAAGTCATAGAATCATTCTGGTTGGAAGGGACCTCCAGGGTCATCAAGTCCAACCTTTATCCCATCATATTCCTGACCATTGGACCATGGCCAAGTCCAGGAAATGCGGTGGAATGCTGGCAGATCATTAGTGCAGGATTTGCTTTAGGTTCTGGCCCCTGAAGAAAGGCAGCTGAGGCTTGGAAGGGAGCTCATTCTGTGGCCAGGCACCCATCCATCCACCCATCTGTAAACAAACCTGCTGAAACTGCAAGGTCCTTGCAGGATCTGAGTGCTGCACCCTCTTGTTCCACCTTTGAGATACACGGGGCTGGCCATGGTGAATCCTAAAGGGCACAGTAACTACAGCACAGCAGTGAAGGGATCCACAGCTGTAGTGAAGGACCAAACAAATGCCTCAGGTGTGGTGAGGAGGAACCACAGAAAGATCTCACCTTCATTTTATCAGTTTTTCTCTGTATTCCAGATTTGCAGGGGGGAGAAGCTAAGCAAGCAAAATAGATGGTTACCTCTGTCAGTCTAATATGTGCACAACACTGAGCTGTACAAGTCATATCTGTAGATAGATGTCTTGGTTGTGCAGGAGAGTACACGTGGAAAATCCGGGATAGGGAAAACAATGAATTAAGTTAGCAGAGAATTAAAGGACAGAGCAGCAGCTCGCTCTTCTCAGCATAATTACTTCAAGATAAAAAGAGATTTTATGTGTGTGGTATTTGAATAATTGCCAGTTAATAAGGAGCAGGTGTGAGAATAATTGGTAGGTGAATACTGTTAGCAATGATGCAACAGGTTGTTTACTGAAATGAATGAGCTGGGGAACTTAAATAGGTGCCACTTCCCTTAAAATAGCAAGGTGATACCAGAAAGAGAGAGGTCCAGGGAGATGCGGTAAAGAAGAGATGGAATTAATCCTCGGAGGACAAATTTCAAATTGATTTATGTATTATTTACTCTCCGGACCTCCATGAGAAGTAGTAGTTCAACAGACCTTTTCTAAGCAAGAAGAGAATAATCATGGCTATTAAACTGCTATAAATACAGTATTCCATATCGTAAGTCAAGTACTTTTGGAGAGTTTTTATCATGAAAGCAACAAAGCTAGGTACCTGAGTGAAATACAAGTGCTTTGTACTGCTCTGCCCAAGTTGATTTCAGCCTCAACTGCACTTGAATATTCAAGGAGGGCCAATCAAAACTGAGAAGGCAAAATCAGGGTAGTTCTGTTGTGTGTTTATTTGCTTTTGAGTTTCCATCTGTATTGAGTCATTTTAAGGGAGCTTGATCTTTGTACTTCTAGTTTGTCATCCTAATTTCTTGGGAAGCCGAAGGTGCTCTAGGTGAAAAGGCTTTGACTCTTTGTTTTTGTTTCCACTTTGGTTGCTATTAAGTTTCCACTTCGGTCACTATTAAGCCTTAAGCACAAGAACATGTTTGTGCTTTTAAGAAGCTGACCAGACACAGACCAGAAGAAGAAACACTGCCTCAAAGAGATGCCGTGGTTATTAACTTCAGAACAGTTAGCTTGTTCATCCTGACTATGCAAATTTTTAAAAGCATGTATGAATCCTAGTGTAATCCAAGTAAGCCGTGCTGTGATTTATGACACCTTAATGCAGGGATTTAGATTTTTGCTTGTCTGTCACAGGGCACCAATTTTAGTAAAGAGTTAGCGGGGGGACACAGGGTAACCTGAGCACTGAATAATTTTGCTGCCACAGATACGGTTTAAGCATTGTAAACCTGAACATTCTGTATTTAAATACGGTAAACAAAACATGCCCTCCTATGCTTGCTGTTTATAAAAGGCTAATGTAGGCAGTAAGTGTCTGGAACCTGTTCCCTATGAAAGATAAGAGAGAGAATGTTCACATGTGTTTTTGTGGGGTCCATAACTGCAATCTAGTACTAAGGTAAAATTGCCATTTTGATAATAGTGCAAAACATTAAAAATCCCAGTAAGTGGTCTTTGAAGTTTCTGTCAAATTTCCACTGAGTTTATATTTTATTTCTAGGACTCCTGTGTATTTCTATGTTTTGTTTTTATTCAGGACTTTTATTCAAGACTTTCCTATATGAAACACAAACAGCAAGTCCAACTTGCATGTTTTGTTCCACACATATTTATGGTCTCTTTCCTCCAGCGTTTTCTGTTTACCTAATTCAAGTGATGACCTAAATGGATATTTGATTACTTGAGTGTATTTGATCTTCTGTTATTCAAACTGTTTGGAGCCCAGTTTGAACCGTTTGAAGTAATGAGTTCTTTTGATTGTTGTAAGGAAACATCAACTTTGATTTTATTTTGTTAGCTGAGTTTCAGAGACAGTTTCACTTTTGTTTCTTGGTTTCCCAGATCTTCCTGATTTCTGTACGCTTCGCTGCAAGCACTTTCCAGCATGTCTTTCCAGTCTTGTCTGCTGCAGCAAACCAAGGAGGGAAAGGGACTGGCTGGTGCTTCAGCTCCAGGGGATGAAGAGGGGATCTGGCACAGGATTCGAGTCTTGTATCAGGATGTGAAGTCACACCTCTTCTGAAGTCAATCAGGAAGTCATTACTAAGACTAAAGCAAGAATAAATAGCAATATGTCCTTGCTTTTAGCCTCCCTTTTCCCATCTCTGGCTGGTTGCCATTTCAGGGATGAAGAGATCCATTAAAAGAGACAGAGCAGTCCAGTTAGGGCAGTGAAAGGAGGTCCTGCCAACTCCACTGGTAGCTGTGTGGTAGGTGGTTGCTTTTGAAGCCTCCCTGCAAGAGGATCAGGTTGGCAGCACCTGCTGCATTAACCTCAGTACTTGGAACATCTTCTGAAGCGGTTTTGTCAGCACCTGACCTGCTCCTCAGCTGCTGAGGCTCTCCTGTCTTCAGTCTCCTTGAGCTCCTTGTTTAACAGAAGAGTGAGCTTGATGAAAGAATCATCTGTTTTTCTCTAGCAGTACTTTAAAGATACAGTCTGCTTGGGGATGTGTAGATACACCTGCCTTTACTAAGGGTTGTGAAGGAGAGTCTGAAAATTATGCCTGTGATGTTCTCAGGTGTGGTGAATCTGTCTGGAAGGTAGTACCAGAGGTTGGTTCTGTGCTTTGGTAGACTCAGTGAAATTCCCTATAAATAAACTCCTATTTGAAGGACTTGTCTATAAGGAAAGAACAGCAACATACCTGCTCACTAAAACCAGCCAACAGTTGGTTCAGGCAGCTGCCTTTTCCTTCCCTGGGCCAGCATTTAATGACTGTTGACTGTTTAGATGTAAAGGGTTACGTTTTCTTAAGCATGCATAGAACTTCAGTACTAACAGTCTCATGCTTTAGTAGATGCCTGGTCTCTGATTAATTGCATTTTTATGTGCAGTGGAAATAGAAAAGCCTTTGATTAACAACATTGTAGCTTTTTATTTCTTAAATGTGATTGCACTTGAAGCTCTTCTGCAGGTGTCCTGGGGTCGTCCAGCTCTTTATCCATTAAAATACTCAACAAAATAACTGCCCAGTGAATTGCAGCCAGCCTGTCTTCTGTGACAGAAATTTATTTGGCAGAGTTTTTCTTGTGTGGTAAAGGCCAGCTGTCATTGCTGGCCTTTTCAGTACTGCAGCTGAGTAAGTCTGCTACGTAAAAGTGCAGGCATTAGAAATGCAGCAGTGGAATTTGCAGCTACCCCTAGCAGGAAGCTTTACAGTCTTCTGTGTGCTAGAATGGCATGAACTAAAATACCTTACTCTCTAAACTGTCAGCACTGTCCCTGTGTCCAGAATATATAGCTTTGTTCTTTACATATTTCTTTCAAATGAGTACTGTCTGTGTCTGAAATGATTTTTACAAAGCTTTCTCCTGTTGCTGTTTCAGACCACGCTGGCACACATCATAGCCAACAGCAGCAAAAAGAACGGCACGAGGTTTGTGACACTGTCAGCCACAAGTGCCAAGACAAATGATGTTCGAGATGTCATCAGCCAAGCCCAAAATGAAAAAAGACTCTTTAAGAGAAAAACCATCCTCTTTATCGACGAGATCCATCGTTTCAATAAATCTCAGCAGGTATTATACTATTCCACTTTTTGGAAAAAGCCTTTATCAGCACTTCTGTAAAATTTCCCACTTTGCCTTAAGGTAATAGCTTACTCTGGGCTTTTGATTTTAATGTTTTAGTAGATGAATTAGGGAGAAACATAAACACTAAATTCCATAACTAACTTCCAATCAATGTTTAATTACTGTGATTCAAAGACTTAAATAAAAGGCTGAGCTATACTTTTTAGCTGGGCTTTCTGTGGCATTTTTCTGAAAATCTTATTTCAGCAAAGTCATGTGAGTAATGTTTGCCATACATATCTTCATTACAGCCTCCTCCCCAGGGGCAGCATTCTGCATTACCTTTAAAAAGGTCTGGAATATGGATGTGTCTAGGGTGTGTGTTTGTTTTAATATTGTCCCCTTTTCTTTGCAAGACCATAGTACAATAAAAAAAGAAACAATACCATAATCATAGCATGGAAAGCTTGAATTCTGTACTATGGGTTGCAGTTTCTGTATCAAACCACACTCCAATCTTCCAGGAGTTTTCTGAGTCATTATATAGAATTATGTAGGGAACTGTAGCCCTCAAGATTGATTTATTGCTTAGCAAATATAAGGTACCATGAAATTGTCTTATCAAATATAACAAATAGTGAGGCTACTTCTAAATACTCTTTGAACCAGAGTCACATAAATAAACTAAAAATTTGCAGATTTTTGACACTGTTTACTTTCAGCTGGTAGGGTCATTCTCAGTGCAAGCATGAGTTATTAAGGTGAACAGCCCATAACGTGCTGTGTTCATCAAATTAAATCACTTAGCTTGCTGAGCAGATGAGCTGCCTTGTCAGTGAGGTTGTTTGTCATATCAATCAACCCAAAGATTCACAGGACTCGAAAAACATAGCCTACTCACATGGGATGTTTCAGGTTGTCATTGATGGAGATCAGCTTTTTCTGCTTCCCTCCCATCCTCAGGACACTTTCCTTCCTCACGTCGAGTGTGGGACCGTGACCCTGATAGGAGCGACCACAGAAAACCCTTCCTTCCAAGTCAACGCTGCTCTTCTGAGCCGGTGCCGGGTGATCGTCTTGGAGAAGCTCTCAGTTGAGGCAATGGAGTCAATTCTGATACGGGCTGTCAGGTCCTTAGGGGTCCAAGTTTTGGGCCAGGGCACTGAGCACGGCAGCTCTGCGACTGGCAGCAGCAGCGAGAGCTCGGAGTGAGTACTTTATGGGCTGCAGGGTGTTAACGCACACAGCCTGAGGAATTGACAGCCTGCCAGGGAGAGAATGAAGCAGTTGGGGGTGGGAAGAGAAACCCTAGCCACTTCTGATAGTGAAGAAAAGAAGTGGTAGCATATGGCAGGGTCGGGGGGTGACAGGAGAGAAAGAATTCAGAGCACTGCCTCTCTCCATCCAAAACATAATCGCGCTGTCTGGATTAGGAGAGATTTTTATACTTGGATCTGCAGCTCCTGACTCACCCTCCCAGGATATTTAAGTCGATTCTCCTGCTGAGGATTTGCTGTGGAAGTCTGTAACTGGGTCTTTGTCATGTCCTAATGCATTTTACTTCTTGCTACTGGTTGTAAAAGCATTGTGTTACCATTACGTGGTGAATGGGACATCCTCTCAAATTAATTTGGAAGTGCCTGGCAAAATTTTGTTGTTTTCTAAGAATTTTATTTTTTTTAGTAAGATCAGGGAGGATTCTGCCATTCTTTAGTTGCAGGACAAGAGCTGTGCTATGTTTTATGGTATGCTGTGGGGAGAGGGGTCTGTTGCTGCAAGGTGTTAATAGGTTGTTTTAAGACAGACTTTGTTGTCCAAACCAGATACAGTCACATTAAACATTTGGGAGAGTTTTAGAAAAAGTGAGGTCCAGATTTGTCTGTAAGAGATGTTGTCTGCCCTCTGAAATGGCTAGATGGCAAATAAGAATAATGCTTGGTGCTGTGCTGCTTTCATGCAAGTTATTACAGTTCTTTCGTGTTCATGCTCGTCTGTAGTCTTGGTAATTTATAGTGTATTGACCTGGTGGTAATTGGGCAGGTACTGGGTATGAAATAAATGAGAGGGAACCCACTATCTTTTAGCTTTGTCACAGAATGTAAGCACTAAGAATCACTAACCTGAATGCTGAGGTCAGGGCAGGGAAGGAAAGCTATTCCCTCTTTATTTTTAGGATACCCTGCCTCATGGTTTACTCATTTGTAGCTTTTACATGTTGTAGTGGTGTGAATTTTAGAAGAGAAGGCAGTACTGCATGTCAGCCTTAATGTAATGTCACAGCTGTGGTTGTGGCTACACCCTGCCTGGGGTTCAGAGTGTTTCCTTTCTGTATGGGATTAAAGTAGAAGGCATAGTTTCAGCTGCAGTTGTTTGGGTTTGGGTTTCGCTGGACTCCCTGTACCTGTAACCTCCCGTTAGCTATAGATGATTTAAACAGCACGGTATGGTGCTTCATCACACAGAAAGAAGTCTGGCAGGCAGGCTGGCAGACTGGAAGGGTTTCAGAAACTTATCCATGGAGAGAGAGGGCCCCGCTCCGATGGCTGATGTGGGAGCCAAGCATTTAAAAATGAAAACGGGGTTCAGAATTTAGGAGTGTTTGTTGCAGTTGCCTGTGAAGTCTTTCTTGATTTCCCTGCCGCTGCCTGGTTCTGGTCTGTGGTTGATACGTACTTTTGCTGATGAGTTTGGCTTTTTATAAGCCACCTGTCCCTTCCTCTGGTTCCAATTCTGGTCTCCTTGTTAATTCCTTCTTCTTGCTTCACTCTCCATACCATTTCTGCTCCTTGGTTTCCTCTCTACCTACTACTCTTCTGGAGCAGCTGTGTCTCATCTTTTACTTCTTCACCACCCTGCCTCTGTGAAGCATCCTTAGATGCAGGCAGGTGACAGTGTTCCTGCTGTCCTGAGGAACAAATGAAAGTCACCAGTTACAGCTGATTTGGTTGCTCACTGTGGCCGCCTTTATCCCAGAGTTGGAAAAGGAACTGTAAGGCAGCATGGCCCCAAATGTGGGGCATGCCCACTTCGAAAATGCTGCAGAGATCTACCCAGAAGGCACAAGAGATGTGTATATTGAATTTCAGGTTTTATTTCCCACGTGAGTCTCCTTTCCAAAACCATGGAATTACAGTATGAAGTCCTGCATGTATTGCTCGGCCTGTTTATCAGATGGTGTTAATATCATACCACTTGTCTGACATGATGGCTGACCTACATGAGATTTTGAAGAAGAGTTTGATTCTTTGCAGTTTCTTTCCTGTTACCTTGAGGAATAAGGTGAGAGTGAATCTTCCTTAGTCTCTACAAGCATCTTCTAAGCTCAGTGAGAATGCAGCCATCACCAACTGATTCAGTAGGTGGTGTTGTCTCTCTACTCCATGCACAGGCAGCAGATATCAAAAGGAAAGTGTGCTCTACCCAAATCTGTTTCCTTAATTTATTTTGGTGGCTTTTCCTTATCTTGCTTCCACCATTGTGGCAGGTTTCTGATAAGATAAGGTCACCTGGCTTCTCTTTCATCCCACTGTGGCCTTTGCTTGCTGTAATGCTGAAACAGAACTAGCAGGAGGTGTTACTTACTTTGGTATCTTTTTCTTTGTTACTTCATCACACTCATAAATATTCTCTGACAGTTTTTATATTAATTATTGGATTTCTTTAGGATAAGATATGCTTTGTGTTATATTTTAATCAACTTCACTGCCATTAAATAATGCTTCTCAAAGCCTGCAGTAAATTAAGTTGAAAGACAGGGGAATATGAAAGGAAGAAACATGAAGAAGAAAAGTAAGGAGAAGTTAATGTTAAAGATGGTTTATATTGCTGAAACTTTGGTTGTGCTTTCTGCAGTCTTCACTGCCTCAGTAACAGCATAAACTGTTCCAGGTGTACACTGACAGTGTCAGTGATGGAGGAAATAAAACTGTTCTTTTCTTGGCTTTTTATTTTTATCATTCAAGTGCTGCCCTCCGCGTGGGATCTCTAATTGAAGTCAGACAGCAAAGTGGATGCTGGATTAATGTATTTGAAGTCAGATAGCACAGAAGGCGCACAGCTGAGGGAAATGAAAGGATCCCCAGTTTCCTGTTGGCAAGCCCAAGCATCATGCAGTTCAGCTTGTTAGTGACTGCGTTACAAGTACTGACAGGTTTTGAATTCACTGGTTTGTAAATCACAGTGCTGAAGATGGGCTTCCTTTGGGAATTCAGTGTTCAATACCTTTTTGAAAATCACTCCCTTTTTGGAACATCTGTCCAGTTTCCTGGCAGGAAATACAGCTGCTGGAAGGAGAGGTGGCATTTAAAGACAACACTGTAAGGCAGTGAGCAACACATATCATACTGCAGTATTTCAGATTAAGAACTGTATTTACCTCTAAAAGTGTTGCAGTCTGTCAAGGATTGAGTGTAGTGAGAATAATTGCACTGAGAAAGTGAGAAAGTGCTGATATATTTGTGAAAGAAGCAATAGATACTTTATCTCATGTTCTGCTCAATTATTTTTAAATCTTTCATCATACAGGTTCTCCTTGCTTGGACCTCCTTTTATTTACTCTCTGATGTTGCTTACACCGTCTTGTCATTGGATCAAACACCGTGGTGTTGTACAGGTTCCATACATATTTCATCCTATGTTTCTTATTGGTTCTTGGCACAAACTGTCTCGAGGACATGGAGATGAAGGAGGAATTGGAAGAAAGATTTATTACCCTGTAGTGGTAGTTTTCCATTCCTTAAGCTAGTATATCACCTTCAGCTCAGTGAGTGATGGATCCTGGGCATCCCTTTCAGCTTGTTTATGTTTTTGTTTCCAAGTATCATTGGTTACAAGGTACCAACATTGAGCATTGGCATCCAGTGGGTGTTCAGTGTTAATTTTGGAGGGTGAAAAAAATATGAGATTGCCCATCTGCGAGAGGATCAGGAACTTGGGAAGTAGTCAGAAAGCATGGGAGTTATTCTGCCTTGCAGTTTTAGGGTATGGAGAAGTCGGGTAAAGTGGAAGGGTATAGGGCACTTGAGCTTCTGAAGACAGGATGGGCTTAAAAGTGTAAAATACAGTATCTTTTGGGAGCCAAAGTATTGAAATAATGGTCATCCTGATCCTGAAATTAGGCTCCTGCCTAGTGAAGTTAAGTCATACAAAAAGTGGAATTTGAGAATTTAATTCCTCAGAAAAAAAAGACTGAATTTAGTTATTCTGAGTATAAAATGTTATTTTGAAATATTGAGTGTGAATGGAGCTGAGATTATGGAACATGGAAGCATTATGTTATTTCCAGTCAATGATTCTCATCACTATGCTGTGCAAACAGCTTATACGTGGAAATCTTCTCCATTTATTCTTGGTCTGTATCATGTCCTGTATGTCATGCTATTGTTTTGGACATGGACCAGATCAGCCTAGTACATAATACATTATTTGGAGTGGAATTTCCATTACCAATATGTTGGATTTCACCACGGAAGTGGATCTTTGCTTGTAACCAGATTTTCCATACTTCCTTGTGCATGTTTATTTCAATTCCTGTAATATTAATTGCTTGTGTTGAGTCAACAGGGCACTTAGAGTCCTGTAGGGAAACTAAAGAGACAGGAATACACTCAGCTTTCTTGTCCAGCTTCTAATTAGCAGATAAATGGTAAAAGTAGTCTGAGGTCTCAACTTTGTTTGGGACAGACTGCTCTTAGCTTCTTGCAGCACAGTACCTGCCTTTTCGTGCTCTCAGCACCTCCCCTCCACTTGCAGTTGCTGAGTGCAGCTGTGGGGATCAATGTGAGGAGATCTCAACCGTGTCATGTTCTTCTCTGCAAAGAGCTGGCAAATAGCTTAGTCCTTTCAGGTGAAACCTTCTCTTCACCGGCTGGTGTATCCAAAGTGTTTGCTCAGTGTGTAGCATGTTTGGGTTTGTTCCCTGCTAATGGAGGCACTGGCAGCAGGACCTCTGCTTTTGCTTTCTTTGCTGGCTTCTTTCATTGCTTACAGAAGAATCTGGTGCCCATCTGTGGTGCTGAGGCATCAACATTGTTCACAGATTTTCAGGGGATTTGATGCATGAGATACTTGACTGAATAAGTCCCTGTGCTGTTACATTCTTCTGCTTCCCCATTCAAACATGAAAACAGCGTTTTGTAAGCCCTTGGAGAAAGTGTGGTTATTCTGGAGTTCCACTGCATGAGCATGTTAATTTATTTTTCCTAGCTTTATCAAATACATAAGAAATAAGGAAATAAAAATATGATGAGATGCATATGTGTGTACAGATAGTTTTATTTTTCCCCCAGGATATGATTCCTGCTGCCTGCTCCCTGCAGCGTGGGTTATGGCCCTAGAAGATGTTTGTCAGCCTTCACTTGCAGTGCTGTGGATTAAGATAGCAGCTTTACAAGCTTTTCCTCCTCACTTGTGAGCATGAGGGGGCTCAAATACTGACTGTTATCCTGCACCTACTGTCTTTTTCTTTTGTTTGACAAGTGCAAAGTGGGTTTGCAAGGAGCAAAAGGAAGCAAGTAATGAAGATCAGTGGAGAAGTGTGCCTGGAAACCCTGGCACTGCCTTTTTGTACACCACTGGTAGTAGCAGTAATAAATCTTTCTGGTGAATGAAGTGCAGGGCTGTTGTGAATTCTTAATTATTTGGCAGCACACAAGGGCTTCATAAGACACTGCCTTTCATGCCAGGCTCTGTGTGTTAATCCCCACTGATGTATTGTCACTGTTGATTTTCTGTCCAGTTACTAGAAATGGCAAAATTGGGACTAAAAAATGCTGTGCTTTAACTCTGCTAGCTCATGTTTCCAAATCAAATCAGCTATACCCGCACTGGGATGCCTTGCCTTTCTAGTAAGATACTCTTTGTATGCCAGTGACTGAGCTGTAATACCTGTTACCATTTTAAAAAGAGAATGTAGGATGCATATATGCTTTATAATATAAACAGTTCTGGCCGTTGTTGCTTTTAAAAGAGCATCTGATAGCAGCTCTTACTGCTGACAGTTGCTTTAAAACCTCATGCTAATTACTTTATATCTCCCTATATTCTCTCATGTTTATTTGAATAGCTTCTTAGTTTTCCATTGTCCTTCTGACGAGAAGTGCTGATGGAGTAAAACCTTGTAAAGTTCAACTGGCTGTGCCACAGTTGTACTCTGGCATAACCCTAACCCTGGTTTCCATAGAACTTAATGAGCTGAGAAGAAATGAGAAGGTTGAGATGAGAGCTCATGCCCTACCTTATTCACGTGCAGTTGTGTTTAACATACACTGGGGCAGGAGGAGGAGGGATGGGGTCCCACAGTGTTCCCCAGGCTCTGCAATGCTTAATCATGACAGAATGAGTTAAGAACAATACTTAAACACAGCTGCCTCTCAAACTTAGTAAGCAAACGCCATCTTTAGCATAATAGACGGGAGAGGAGCGTGGTGGAGGCTAACAGGGAATGGTTATTCTGTTGCAGGTCCCTGGTGTACATAGAGGAGAAAGCTCTAAATACCCTCGCCTACCTCTGCGACGGCGATGCAAGGACTGGACTGAATGGGCTCCAGTTAGCAGTTCAGGCCAGATTAGCAGTGGGGAAGACCACCCCTTTGAATATTACCAAAGGTGGTTCTGGAGATGGCATTCTGATCACAGAAGAGCATGTAAAGGAAGGGCTGCAGCGATCTCACATCCTGTATGACCGAGCAGGTGAGTGACACAGTTTCTGAGATGCAGCATCCTCAAGAGCTGATAGCCTATATAATTTCTGTTTCTTCTTCCCCTTTCATACCAGTTGCTCTGGTGAGACAGTGATTGTACTGAAATTTGGCCTAAAAATTACTTTTCCTCTACAGTGTAGCAGGCTCACCCAGAAATTTCTTCTAAGAAATTTCCTTTAACCACATAGTGTCGTTCACTGAGAGACACACTTGCTTCTCTTCAAACAGTTGCATGGTGAAATTATTTGTTCTTTAATATTTTTAGCATATTACCTTCTAAAAGTGTTACAATGTAAAGAGGGATAAGTAAGACTTAAAGAGGGATAAGGAGACTTGTTCTTGGAGGGCTGGAAGTCTTCTGTTGCATTTCTGCTCCTTCAGAAGTCTTGGAAATGTTCACTTTCACAACAATATGTTACATGAAAACCCCAGCAGTTTGCTGTATTTTTGGAGTTGCTATTTAAGTTGCTATTTTGTAGCTTGCTTAGGGCAGGTCATGTAAATCTAATTGCCAAGTCACAAATTTAGCAAGAGTGGTTATCACATTAGGAAGCCTTAAATGCAATGTTAGGCATCACAGTAGTTGGCCACTGTAACTTTTTTATGTGAGAGGGTTACAAATGAGAGAGTGAATATCAGAGATTAGGTGAATCCCCTTGAATGTATGTGCTAGTTCTTCAGCAATCCTCAAATCACTGTGCAGCAGAGTATCAGATGGTTATGCCAAGCAGTGTTTGGAGAACTGATTGATTTTTGGTTTGCCACTGTATCAGATGTGCTCCATTGTCTGTCACTACTCAAAACCTGTGATGAGAGATTTCTTGAAGAAAAATAAATGTGAGGTGGGGACTGTGATTTTACTTTTGCCCGCTATATTATAAATAAGGATTGTTTAAGAAGTCCAGCTATTAATTATGGTCAGTGAGTGAGGCCTTTTCCCTGTCTTCTACCAGTAAGACTTTAGATAAATCAACATCTTAAATTAACTGGAAAATGCTTCGTGAGCACATAAAGCAACTTAGGGGCAAAAATCAAAAAGATTTATGCATCTGTACACATAGATGCTGTCTTCCACAAAGCTTCTTGTGCAGTATCTTGTTTCTCTTCAGAAAAGTATTTGCCTTTGTGGGAACTGCATAGAACAAATGTATTTTGATTCTAAAAACTTCAGAGTTTTGATTTCAAGAGGCATCCAGGATGCAGAACAGCAGTGACAGATGAGTTGTCATGTATCTGTCTCTCGACTGAATTGATAAGGCCAAAATCTATATGTTGGCTAACCAGCCTGAGAGACAGAGTTAATAAATACAAGTCTGTAAAATGTTCTGATTTTTTTAATTGCTTCTGGTATCTCACATAGAATATATATAAACTGTATATTTTAAAAAGAAACATAAAACCTCTTTGTCCAAGGCATGTAACTGTACTTAGCCTTTAACTGAAACTACATTTAAAATACAACTGCACAGTTTTTCTGAAGAAGTCCAAGTCTGGTATATAAGTATTGTCATTATGCTGATGACTCGGTCACCAACATTAACTTTGTGAGGAAGGACATCAAGGGAGGAAACTGTCCCTTTTCTCAGCCTGCCTGCTCTGAAGTCCCTTGCAGGTACATATCTCTAGTCCCAACCTTCCTGCTGGATTCCTTCTGCCTCTCCAGCTGGTGTCCCCATGTACAACACTTCACAGTAGCCCAAACAGTGTATTGAAGCACTCCAGCAAAAAAATCTGGGCAAGTGTATCCTCTGGAGATATTTAAAGGCCATCTGCCTTACTTTTAAGAGACCAAGAGACGCCTGTTCCAAGAGGGCGGTGCGAGTTCAGCTGCTTGGGTTTATTGCTGCTAACTCAAGCGTTGTGACAGAGCACAGACACACTGTTTGTGTTGGCACGAGTGATGACTGCATACCACAGGGCTCTTGGTGTAGAGTCCTAGCAAAAATAGCTGTCTGCCAGCCTGTGTGTGCCGGCAGGACATGTGTTGAATTCCCCACAGAACCACACTGCAGCGTAAGCAGCGACACGGGGAGAGGGACCCAGTTTCTGACCTGGGAGGTGGGAGGTCTTGCTGGCTGTGAAAGGAGCAATTGCAGCTGTATGAGGGCTTTGGTTTTAAAACTCTGGCGTGTGGCCTTTTATTTTGCAGGGCCTACAAGCAATAGTGATGTGTTCTGATACGGCCCTTGGGCTGTAAATCCTTTTAGCCGTAGGAAGAAGAGAAATACTAACAGATGGCTGTGCATGCAGCCAGTTGCTTTTATGATACACACTTAGCTGTGAGCCAAGGAATGCCAGGCACGTTAAAAAAATAAAAAAGGCAGATGATGTGGGAAGTTTAACAGTATTGCTACAAAATACACTTAGAAGTTTGATTAAAAGAAATGCATGAGCATCAAAACCAGCTGCACAGAGAAAAATTGCAAGCAGGAAGGGTCTCATTCAGTGTTTGTAATGCTGACCCCCTGTTTTTAACTGTAACCCAAAAAGATCTGTGGAGTGGCTTTGTTTCTCCTTGGAGTCCATATCTAATCTTATATTAGACTTTAATGTTAAAAAAATTTCCTTGGAATTTATTCAGTCTTCCCACTCCTTCTGTAGCAGTCTGGCATTTCAGATTTTGTTTGTAGTTGTTTTTTTTTCAGCTGCTTACAGTTTTCAGGATCCTTCTGATAGTGTGTCCACAGGTGCCCACAACTGAGCTCAGCATTTCCTAGGGATTTGCCAGGGTTGTGTGCTGGGATCCTGTTTCCTCCAGATTGTGTAACGTGCCATCATTGTATATCCACAGCAACATTTCAGTTTTTACTCTATATAATACAGAGAACTCGTGTTTGATTTACTGGACACTTTATTTTCAAGTTTTAGTTTTTGTGAAATTTCTTTTTAGAAAATACCACAAGTGTTTAGTGCTGGACTTCTCTGATTCTTCTGTTGTCTTGTCAGGTCTAGGGCAACTGGCCGCTACTAACTGGCCACTGGACACTTCCATACTGCCAACTGACCGCTGGGACAACTGGCCACCAATCAGCTGGTGGCACTGTGAACAGAACCTCAGGGAGCAGGTGACTCTGCTCACTGGACTCTGATTTTTGCAAGGAAACTGTGCATATATAAGGGAGTTCAAGTGTCTTAAGTCACACAGTTTATAACATGAAAAATTAGTGATGTGAGAAAGGCAACTCAACTAAACATATTGCTATGGTCTAATGGTTAGGAATATGATTGGATAAAGGTTGGACTTGATGACCCTGGAGGTCCCTTCCAACCATAATGATTCTGTGATTCTAACAGCTCCTTTCAGGTCGCAGTCCTGAACATCACTTTTAAAAACTGTGTTTTTACATTTAAGTGCATTTGTTTACCATTACTTTTAGAAAGTATCTCACTTTTGATTGAGTTGCCTGATTGTGGTGCTGAAGGCCATTCTGTTCACGGTGCTGCATGAGCACCACGTGCTGATCAGCGTGCAGTTGTCCAGAGGTGAGTCCGTGGTGTAGAACTGCTTGGTGTTCAGTTGTTTGCAGCCAGTTGTCCCTTTCCCATCTTCTCAGAGCTGTGTGCATGTCCAAAAGCAATGGTCAGTGGTTTGTATGTGTGCATGCTTTACTCTTTGTCAGTTAGCACATATTTATATACAGTCTTCTTCCTGATTGTTTAAAATACCTGTATTATTTTTTTTTCCTTTGAAGGACAGATTGTTAGGGTACCAAAACCAAATTGTTTGCCTTGCAGTGTTTAAAAATACACCCTCATTTTCATCTGCAGTTGCTCTGTTATATAGTTAATGGAACAATCCATGTGGCAAAGCATGAAGATGTTGAGAACATTAATGAACACCATAATCACATATGCATAAAAAGAACTTGAAAAAGCAGGTTGCTTTTACCTGCTGTGGCCTAGTAAAATATATTCTGTTCCCTTAAATGCATTTCACTTAATTTCCTCCAAACAGCTTTGTGTGTCTCTTCTCCCCCATTCTAAATAGGAGAAGAACATTACAATTGCATCTCTGCTCTGCATAAGTCTATGAGAGGCTCGGATGAAAATGCTTCCCTTTACTGGCTTGCTCGAATGCTTGAAGGTGGTGAGGATCCACTCTACGTGGCAAGGAGGCTGGTGAGGTTTGCAAGTGAAGATATAGGTCAGTATTTGCAGTATTTAATGGAAATTAATCTGTCGAATGAAGATCTGCCAGATCTGGTTTCCAAAAATTGGCATTTGAGAAAAAAAACAACCTCAAAACTGCTATATACAAAACAGGTACAAAATACTGAAACGCCCCACGTTCAGCAAGAACTTTGTATGTGCAGACAGAGACCTACGTGTGGTTTCATTGTGATTACTTATTACAGGAAAAACATGTTAGGTTAGGCTTTGGCAGTGTATTAATACGGATTCTTTTAAACTCTGGTGATTGTAGGTCACCAGTAAACTTGAGTCACAGAGAATGTGTATTTCAGGAACCTCTGGGTTTTTAATGACTCTGGAAGGTGAGTGCCTACCCTGACTTGCAAACCTCAGGTTTGATAGCTGGCTCCCTAGATGTAAGGCATCTTGATTGACTTGTCCAAAGTAATGGTTTCACACATGAGAAGGGTGAAGAGTTGTGAGATCTGGGGAAGCTATATCTATGTAGCAATATTTCCCCATTTTTTTCCGAATTCCAAAAAGTAAGTGAATTATACACGAGCAACTACTGCTCAGGCTGCCACCATGTGGCAGCAGATTCAGTCTGAAAATCATACCCATGATTTAGAACTTTCTTTTCGGGGGGGGTGACAGAAGAAGGAAGGCTGTGGATGGAGGGAGTGTATCATACATACTGCAAAGTGTTGTACCAGAAGTTCCAACATCTGAGAAAGCAACTTTGAAATGTACATGGATGACCTTCCATCTTCCATCTTACTTTAACCTGCTTTTGTCTGATCCCTTTTTGTAGGGCTGGCAGATCCTCTGGCTTTGACACAAGCAGTTGCTGCTTATCAAGGCTGTCACTTTATCGGAATGCCAGAATGTGAGGTAAAGGCTTCATTAATTCACTGATTTGAAAGTACTGCAAACTGTAAAACCTGTCTGTAATTACAAAAAGAAACAGAGATTGCAAGGACAAGGCAAATTTAGTTACTTGTTCATTCAGCACGCCCCTTCTTTGACAAGTAGGAGGACATTGTAGCTCTTAAAATAGATATTGTTTGAAATAAAATTCACTGCATATTTATTGTTAAAATGGTATGTGAACTAAAATAATTTTGCTCTATTTTTTCCTCTCTGTTATAAATAAAATAATGTATTCTGATATTCTAAAGTAGCTATTTCTTTCTAGTAGTGAAAATAGTGAAGAGCTGAGTTGTTGTTAAATAATAATATTCATACTGTGGCAGCAGACAGAGGTCAGTTTAAAAACTGTCATGCTACACAAACAACTTGAATAACAGACCTTTTCCCGAGGAGCTTAAAAGAAGTTGTTTAACATTTTTCCTTTTCTTGTTTTCAGGTCATTCTGGCACAATGTGTAGTGTACTTTGCCAGAGCACCAAAGTCTATAGAGGTGTACAAGGCGTATGGCAATGTCAAAGAATGCCTGCGAATGCACACGGGACCTCTGCCGCCTGTTCCACTGCACCTGAGGAACGCCTCAACAAGGCTCATGAAGAACTTGGGCTATGGTAAAGGCTACAAATATAACCCTATGTACAAGGAACCTGTAGAGCAGGACTATCTACCAGAAGAGTTGAAAGGAGTAGACTTCTTCAAGGAACGAAAAACATGACCGCCTTGCTCAGCATGGGTTTTGATTTTATGACTCAGTTGAACTTGGGTGGAAATTCCCCTTACAGTTTCAGCCACTTATTACTGTGGTTGGAAGTATTAAGCCACTGAGCCTTTCAGATACTCTTTTATCCTTCTGGTATTGCTGCTGTTGTTCTGAAGGTGTTCTGTAAAGAACTGCAGTTGGGCAGTGTAGAAATGCAAAAACAAGCTTTATCAGCACAGTGCTGTCACCCTGTGGTTCAAACGAAATGGAGAAAAAAATAGGATATTTGTATTTCTGACTCTTGCTGTGAGACAAGGAATATTATTGTGCTGCTTTCTAAAATCAGTATCTATTTCAGATTGTGAGGATGTTTATTTTCTGGGGAAAAAAAAGTAAATTGTACCCCCTCTGCTGAAATACGGTAAGCAAAATGTAATTACAGTGTAATTCTTGTTCTTAGGATGTTCCAGAGGCTAATTTTGTACAACAACATTTATAAAACCAATAAAGTTGTTAAAAACGGTGCTGTGCATTTCTTTAAATGTTCTTGTGACAGCAGTGTGGCTTTGAAACTTTGAGGTTCCTTCAACTATGTCATCCCTACTTTCCAGAGGAAGTTTAAATAGTTTTGGAGGTAGAATAGTCATGAAAATATCTGAATTATGTTACTTTTTGAAGTTGTATCACTTGAAATTTTTATTGTGTGGTGACATTTTGGGAAGTGCTTTTGGAAAGGAGATTCCTGGTAGTGAAGCACGCTTATGTATTTCCAGTTGTGCTTCAGGAATTCCAATAGCTTTGAATTGGAAAGTGGAGAGACACAAATTGACTTCCTGCTGTTACAGAGAGTTTGGCTTCCTCTTCCCACTGAAAACTTAACACCCATCCAAGCTGGCTGTTGACGGAACATTTTGGGAAGTGGAATGTACAGTCATGGCAGTGTCCCTGATGTTGACAACATTGCTTCACTTAAGTGCTGATTATTTTTCTTCTCCTCAGTCCTTCTTAAGTGTGTGGTGGTCCAGTGTGCTGAAAAGCCCATAACTGCTAAAGCAGGATGTGACTGTGCTAACTACCACTTGGGTAGCAGAAGAGGACCATGTCTGGCTAGAATTACAGCAGATAATTAGCAAAGATGATTTTCGTTACTGAAATGCTGAGAAGAAGCCACTGGGGCAACTGTCCACACCTGTCAAAGTGCCATGAAGTAATCTGGCCACCGGTGATGAGGATGTGTGTCTTAGCTGAAAATTGCACCTCCACAGTAGTGCAGCACAGTTGCAGCTGGGTTTGCTCGGTAACTGCTCAGGATTTGCTTGCTACATACCCCATACACCTTTGTTACCAGGCCTACACTGATGACCTGCTGGACTTCAGGGCTTCCTGTCCTGATCCTGGTGAGTTCATGAAATGTGATGAAGTCAAAACTTAGTGCTTTATGTAGAGCTTCTGATCTTTTTGCTGTTCATCTAAGAATGCTATGGTCCAGCTAAAAGAAGGAGGTGGCTCTACTGACTTCTCTGGGAGGTGTCAGAAGGTTACCAACTCCTCCAAAAGGACTATGTACTGAATTACTTGGGTTTTTTCTGATGCATTGTGCTGGCTAAGCAGTGACAGCTGCTTCATTTCACATTTACATTTAACAGATTTTAAAAACTTTTATTTGGCTACCTAATTAAATTTGCAAATAAATATTTCATTTTAGGGCAAAGGAAGAAAACTGGTTTGCACTGAAGCCAGATGAAGCTCTTTGCACCTCTCTCAAGCTGGACATGTGGTACAACCCAGCCACCTGCTGGTCAGTTGCCTGGTGTACACAAACTGCAGGCAAGTATTTCTTGACAGCAGTTATTTGGTACTGTGGGGAGCTTAGATCAGATGGGGTGCCACAACTGCACATCTGGAGTTCCTCCAGAGCAACTTTCACGGGCCAGAAGGTCTGTGGTCTGAGGATGCAGCAGGAAATTCAGCTAATTATTCTCTATGTTCCAAGATAGATTTAAAAATTAGTGAAGAGTATTTCTTTGTTTTCTAGTTTTTGAGTCCCTAGGGCTTACGTTTTGAAGATCACTTAAGGGCAAGAATGGTCTGGTTTTGAGAATCACATGCTGATACACTGCTGTATTTATTGATCTTCAGAGTGTAGAGCTTTAAGGAAATACCAAATACTGCAGGGTCACCAAAAAAATTGGGGATGAGATTTGGATCCCATCAGGTGACAGTTGCTTCCACGGTAAGGAGCAACATCAAAATCCACAATACCACCATCTCTTTTTCTCTTGTGTAAGTTGTTCCACTAAGAAGTAAGGCAGACCATGACAAATAGCCCATGTTGGGGGGAATTCAATATGTGTGAGAAACAACTTGTACTGTTGTAAGTTGTTTCTCCCAATAGTATACCAACATAAAAGATAATGATAGCTAGACCAGAGACATCAATTGAATAATGCTCCAAATGAAGTCCATTGCAGCTTTTTAGAAAATGATCTAATTAATATTGTTTCTGTTATTTAGCTAGTTTGACCCTCACAAATAAAAAACTGGATGATACAGCTGGTAAGGAGTTGTCCAGACTCTTATACTAAATATTTATGTGAATTCATGACTTCTATTTTAGTTATCTTGTGCTGTTTCCAGTCCATAAAGAGTTTAAATCCTCAGTTAACCTCTGGGCTGCATTTTTTTTCCCTTTTCTGTGAGGGTATTGAAAGTTCTTGGCCAAAATGACTGGCTATCATTTTCCAGGATATAACTTCAAACATCCAGCTTCTATAATCACTATTATTTTTAAGTTCTATTTAACCTGAAGATACATTTTCTGGCTGATGTGATGAATCCATCATGTGAATTGCCAGCAGCCACTGTGCATGTTCCTCGTGTTTCCAGACCGCCTGCACTCTCCAGGATTTTGGTTGTGGTTTTTGTTTTTCATTGTTATTAAGTAGTTAGGGATTGCGTAGGCCCCTTAATACATAGGATAAGAATATGTATTTAGTTGGTACCATAAGATGGCATGATAGAGCTAGGCAGGTTTGCTACAGTAAAAAAAAAGCCAGTTTCTGATTTCAATTGCACCTTTTTATCTCAATAGGTTCATGTGAATTGCACTGATCTTATTCCTGTCTAATAAAACCATATTAAAAATCATGACACATATCTGACTCCAAGACACCTAGGAACCTGATCAGGTTCATGTACTTTACCAGGGTTTTGGTCATATCTAAATACATAAAAACATTTAACAGTGAAAGTATTACTAAGTGTGCTCCGAGTTAACTCATCGACATAAATTTATCTCTAGGATAAGGTGACTTAAACTCCAGAGATAACTCTATTCCTTATCCACACTATGGCATTTACCTTCTAGGAAGAGCAACTTAAACTGCATGAATCACATAGAAAGCAACCAAATGGTGGCGGTGGTTTTTCTTTTTAAATTACTGAAATCAGAGGGCTATTGTAAAGAGGCTATGTAAGCAGTAGTGCAAAGTCTGGCTTACTCATCACATCACAATGTGCAAACACTGCTCTGAGGTTTGGATTGTTACAAGGCTTGGTCTGCTTAGGAGAGGTCAAAATGGAGAGTGAGCTCCATCTCCTGTAAACCTCTTTTCCACTGGAAGAAGCTCTTGTGTTTTCTCAACCCAGCAGCCTGTTGCAAATTGTTGGTTTTGAACTGGGAATTTCATGCTCAAGTACTTAGCAGTCACCTCCAGGGAAATTTAACTGTAACTAAATTTAACTTTTTAACCGTGCAGCCTCCTAGGTTGATATCAGCAAAAGATTTTGTATATAGAAAGTATTTTTCTTTTTGTACATTGTGTGCGTGGATTTGTGACTGCTGCTTAGCTAAGACTAAGACCAGGCTCCTGATGTTATATTGAGACTTCTTGGGTATTAGGAAGAAATTC